>BSBK01001325.1:0-295000 GCA_027943335.1 Chamaecyparis obtusa | reverse complement strand
TAACTAAAGAAGGTATGCATCTTTGTCCTCTTTCTATGATTGTTTATCTCTCTCTCTCTCTCTCTCTCTCTCTCTCTCCACCCTAGTCTCTTTTTTTAGTGTTTCTAGGTCTCTTTATAGTCTTTTTGGTTCTTCTTACTATATTTATAGTCTTTTTAATATATATATATATTATATATAAGTTTCTTTAGGTCTCTTTTTCTCTAAATTATTCTCATTTGTTTCTTTTTTGTGTTTAGCTCACAATCAACAAGTACAAGATGAAGGAGAAGATTAGACAAGAGGGTCAACCCAAGTTCAAGTAATGGATGTTGGAGATGTTAGTATTATAAGGCACTCATAGGGGAGGTGAATTAGTGGAACCACAAATTAGAAAATTTTACTAATTATCTTTCCAATTAACCAACATGCAAATGTAAATATTAAGTAACAATACAACATATAAAACATTCACATGTTTAAACACATAACACCAAGATGTTTTTGGTGGAAAACCCTTATTAGAGGGAGAAAACAACGTGTGGAGATGATGCCCACAATATTTCACTAGTGCACTTGGAAATAAGCCCTACTAGGAGCAATTACAACAACCTTTCGAAGGTTTGTACCCGGTTAAGAGTTACTTATAGTCTAGTTAATAACTACAACAATCATTTTAAAGATGACCCTGCTAAGGGATTTGAAACTCTAGCTAAAGAGCTACCTTGTTAGAGGATTTTCACTTCAGACCTGTTGGGATCCTTCTCACCCTAGTAGGAGTGACCCTATTAAAGGATTTCACTTGCCAATATGTTAGAATCAACAAGTAGAAATTGACCTGATATTTGCACTCAATGCATGAAAGATCCAATGAAAATATGATCAATTACATTGCTCTAAATACTTTATTGTATCTCTAATATCTTCAACAATCATCATGTATCATCATAAGAACATTTCACAGTCGGCACTCAAAACCAACATATCATTAAGAGTGAGTGCACCAAAATAAAAATTAAGCATCCTTAATGTTAGCCTAAAACATTAAAACCCAAAAATATGTCGGTCCGATATAAACATTTAACCGCAACACCGACCTAACTAATTGTGTCCACCAATTCACTATTTTAATTGCCATTTTCACTTCAATCTTCAATAACCTTTCATAATGCTTCAAATAAAATGATGTGATCGTAGGAATAGATAGATATACCTTTGTATATGTTAACTCTATGACCACACACCTAAACTCAATCATCTAATCCAGAATAATTCATTGTTGCTTTCTTTATGCACTATCACTGGTTGACTGAACACTTAGTCATTCTTCAATCTGACCCTTCAGTACCATTAGAAAAATATGTTTGCTTGACATAAACAAAACATGTTTCCAGCAATAAAAACATCGCAACATACTCATGTGACCAAAACACATATGACCTTCATTAAATGCCAACAAGAGAAAGCTCAATGGAAGCTCAAGCAATTGATGTTGGAGAAGGTCAAGATCACTTCCTCCTAATGGTATGGATGAACATATAAATGTAGGTCAAATTGTAAAGAGAAAAATTAATTATAAAAATCTAGATCATTTACTTGAAATGGATGTGGACAAATTGATATCACTTGATCAACAACCTTCAAAACACTTAATAGGAGGTCAATGAATAGGATGAAAAAGGGAAATAATGGCTAAATTCGATAATCTTGAAACACTTGAACACACCCAATTGCTTTCAATTGTACTTTTTTCAAAATAAGTTGCATGAGCCATTAAAATCATTGGGTATAGATACATCATTGAAAAAGAAAAAGAAAATCGCATGCAAAAAGATATTATTGAAAATGTTAAGAAAGGTTTGGGGTTCTATTGGAGATTATATCAATCTATAAGATAAGGCCATTACAAGAAGAGTGATGTTGACATCCCTTGTAGGTAAAAATATGCCCCAAAGAAGAAAAATCTCTCAGTTTCATCTAATATTGGTTTTAGTAGGAGGACAATATCACGATATCTTAAAGGAGGATTATTTTGGATGATAGTACCTTGGAATGCAATTGGACAATTATGTGTAGAGCTCCAAATTTTGATAGTATTAAGGATGGAATTAGGAATTTGAACACATCATTTTGGAATGATAATACCTATCATTCATCAAATAGTATAGAGTTATCAGACATAGGATTAGACCTAATGAATATGATACACATATAAAACACACACAAAACATTGGATGGACAGAACACAACACAAATTGTATGTGTCATTTTGCTTTTCAAATCCTAAAATATATATTGGGAAAACATTAGTTGAAATATTTAAGCCATATTATGTAAGGAAAAACATTTTTGTTGAAACTTCTTGTCGTCATTATCATATTGAATTTGATCTCCACTATCAAGTTTTTCGAAAGATTATAGAAGACACTTATGGTTTTCAAAATTATCCTCCCTAGAAAATAAAGTGAGTTCATATCATCATATTATGTGACAAAATATATGATGCAATTGGTCAAATAAATTGCATAAAAGGAATTTTTGAAACATGTGGTGATTTGGCTAATTTTCCCTTTCAGAAATGAAGACACTAATGTGACAAAGATGGTAAGTGAAACAAAATTTGGGAAAGAACCCAAAAATGTAGAATATGTTGGAGAGGAGATACCTATGGGAGAATTTATGAAACATTTTAAAAATTGATTCAAACCATACATACATCATGTTTTTTTTGCTAAGTGGCAAGCACAATAATTCCTAACATTGAGAGTCAATTTCCACTTGGAACTATTCTATCAGTTGTCAATTTTGTAGAAAAATTTTCTTTTGTTCATCAAAAGGCCATTCAATCATAATACTATTTTTCAGAGAAAATTACTATTATGGCATAGGTGTTTATCAATGTGCACAATTGGATTTGGATGGTCTTGACACTACATTTGAAGCACATGTCATTAAGAAATAATATCACTTTTATGACATTCATTATACAAAACATTTCTTCAAGAAGTTTTTTAAATATTTGAAAGAAAGGGTATAACAATTGAAAATCATTTTGTCTGGTCAGTTGGATGCGTGACACAATTCAAATCATCTAGGCCATTTCACGCATTATGTTGATAATCATCATAATGAAAATATACCACATGTTTGGAGTTTCTTTGAGAGTGAACATGGAAGGGTGAACATGATGGTGTTGTAGCTTGCATTAAACATGCTCTAACAAAAGTATTAGATGAATTATTAGGGAGTTCATATAAAAGATGCACAAGTTGTTGTTCAATGTTGTAAGATACATTTTGCACCAAAATGAGGCTGGTACATCATCAAGAATGAGTCAAATGGTACCACACGGAGTATTTTGGGAGATAAAAGGTATGCATGTCTAAATTTTACATGTGATATTCTTGTTTATTTTACACCATCTATTCAAATTTTAAAAGTAAAATTCAAAATTTATTCCCTTTTTATGTTATATATATGTTAAGTGTGGATGCAATAAACTATGCATGGTTGCAAGAGGATAGAGAAGACACGGTCTTTACATTCAATTATGAGTACAAATTACCACAATTGGATGTTGTACATTAGGGATTACTCATGTTTTATTGTCACTGCATTGTTGAAAACTATCAAGAATGCAACAATCAAGAAAGTGGATATGTAGGTGCATGGAATTTGGTGTCCCTTGTTACTGATATATTTGATGAAGATTAAGATGAAAACTTTCATGACATTCCATTGATTTCTACTAATTTTGACCATATTTTAGGATTGTTCAAATTGGTAAGTATAGTTTAAATTTACACATGTATATCTAGATCTAGATTAAAGTATTTTTTGATGTATAAAATTTTTTGTGTAGGAGACATCTTTGTAGTGATTTCAAATCTTGGAAATGTGGGAGTTAGTTTCTATTTATTGTATTTCATTGTAGAGAGGACGAAGTGATGGAATAATGTTTCCCACCAGTTTGCATGCTTTAGATTTGTGGTGCAAGTTCAGTTGTTTAGTAGGGATATATGTCAAGCAAATCAAAATAGTCCAACATGGGATTCACTTTGTCAATTATCAACTGATAGGAGGGTATATCAATATATCCACCTAGTAGTTGCTACCTCCCTTTCTCTCCATCCATTTGAATCACTACACAAACATCATAAGTGGAGACTAGATAGTGAGGATCATAAGATAATATTACATGTTATCCAAGAGCGGATTGAACCACTTAATGTGGTCTGAATAATATTCTAATACCCTTCCATATGTTTCCTTTTATGTCTCTATGGTTAGGACTTCTTCGGATGTATTGATTGTTGTGATGGACTATTTATCATGTTTTCATGGTGTAGGAATTGATTTTGCTGACATATGATGGATTATACTTTGGTGATATCTTTATGATGACATATGATTATATTATAGATGTCTTACTTAGGATTTGATTATGATGACATATGACATATGATGTCTATATTCAAATATTGATGACATCTTTATCTCATTGATGTGTCTAGATGGTTAGATATATTGCTTTGTTGATATATATTATAAATGGATAAATATATTATAGATGTCTTATTTTGTTAATATATATTATAGATGTCTTAAGAGGATGTATTAACTTGATGTCTTATTTATAAATCTATTAAATTTATGTATTTACATGTCTTAAGGGGATGTATTTAATTTTTGGTGTAGGAGCACCTCAATAAATGAATGTAAGTGATAGAGAGGTTGGATGAGCCAATCACAAGCTCTTGCTTGGGTCTTACAAATGACCTTGTGGTTCTCTCTCTTAAAACCTACTAACCTATAGGATATCCTCTATACTCTTGATCCCCTGGCCAGGTGACCAACCTAACTATCATGAAATGACTACCAAGACTTGCTAAGTTCTTGGTGCTTCACTAGCTTTCCTACACACTAGCCCTTAATCCCATCTAAGGACTTTCCACCTCCAATATTGACATGAACTCTTGAAGAGGTGAGGAGGTGTTCATATACACTACACTTTGTCCATTTAGGGGTTTAGGAAGTCCCTCTTTATCCATCTCCTTTACCGATTCCTTAAAATTGTCTCAAATTACGCCTAATAGCTTGTAGCCCTATTAGGTCTCCTATTCCAAGAAAATAGGACCTTACACCAAGACTTTTCCAAATGACCCTACAAATTTCTTGTGGATTCTTGTTTCAATGGTCAAACTCTCACATATTTTTGAGGTTTTATGGTTCTTACCCT
Organism: Chamaecyparis obtusa; assembly: GCA_027943335.1. Lineage (NCBI taxonomy): Eukaryota > Viridiplantae > Streptophyta > Pinopsida > Cupressales > Cupressaceae > Chamaecyparis > Chamaecyparis obtusa. The sequence goes on along the minus strand of BSBK01001325.1, from coordinate 289,782 downwards.
TCCATACAATGCCCTAACCCAAAAATGAGAGTTTTGGGAGGGTTTTTAGGACTTCTCTAGCTTCTTAGACTGTCTGCAAGTATTGGGAAGACAAATGGATTTCCTAGACCCTCTCCACTTCACCAGATCTTGGTAATATCTCTAACTTAAACCTCCAATCCCTAATTGGTAGCTTGGTAAACACCCCTGCAAGATATCAATGCTACAACCTAGTCTTCCCTAGTCGGGCTCACCACTGGCTCGCCTAGGGAAAGAATCTAAAAATGATTCCCATGCATTTGAGGGCCCATGATTTTGTAAATTATATGTACATGGAGTTTAATCACTATCCCCAAGAGGTCTTATAGATTTAACAATGGGATAGTGAGCTAGGTCTCCATCTCTAACAACTATCTGGTTTGAACTAGTGAACAAGCAAGAACATAAAGAATTTGTACAGACTAACTAAAGAAATTGAAAATACTAAACTAATGATGAAAAATGTAAGGAAAGATAATACTCTAATCCATCCATGAGTTAAAATTCACATTTCAATCCAAAAACATACTTCTGCAACTCTGTAACTACAAAGATTCACTCAAATTCATGCATTGTTGTATTTCTCAAAGCCAAAATATGTACACTCTGACATCCAACATTGGGATTAGGTCAAAATGAAATATCCTAAAGACTTGGGACCTAACTTGACCTATATTCCCTATTGGACTCACATACTATGTTCTCCATGATCTTATGAAATATACACATGCCTCTCAGGGCTTACACAAAAAAATAGAAAGAGGATTGAATCAGTCAACCTATGGGTGCTCCTACACCATTCTCCCCCTCTGCATAAAGAGTAACTAAGGAACAGTAGGTGACACCACATAAATATCAATACCAAGCTTGTTGAAGTTTCTCTCCTCCACCCAAGTAGCTTCAAATTCAAGGTGGTCCTTCCACTATACCAGGTGTTCCATATAGACCTCATGCCTTGTTTTTTTATTCACTCTAGACTCCAAGATCTTCTCTGCTTGAAGCTTGGCCTTAGGAGGTATGGCTACTATACTGACATCTAATAGGACCTCCTAACTATTTTGATTAATCTTCTAACAATGGTCCTTTGTATCTAACTAGGTATGTTATGTTAAACACTGGTGAGATGGTTAGATCTAAAGGGAGCTCTACCTTGTAGGCATTAGCCCCATACTTGGCTAAAACTTTGCATGGTCTCACTCTCTTGATCTGCAACTTTGTAGGTACTCCTTTCGGCAACCTAGATTTGTTCAAATGAACCATCACATAGTCTCCTACTTCAAATTGAACATCTCTTCTCCTCTCATCCACCTTGGCTTTCAGTTTTTGGGTAGCTTTTGTTAAAGTCTTCTTGACTTGCTCCTGAATCTCTTTCATAGTTTGAGAGAAGTTTTTTGTATGGCCACTCCTATGTTCTATACTCCCTAAATCTATTAGTTCACTCACTCCCCTTGGGTGCATACCATATACTATTTCAAAAGGACTTATGCCAATGGTCCAGTTCACACTGTCATTGTAGGCATATTCTTTTTGAGGGAGGACTAGATCCCATGTTTGACCATATTCCTTGGTTAGGCATCTAAGTAAGTTACCCAACACCCTATTAATCACTTCATTTTGACCATCTATTTGTAGATGGTAAGCTTATCCAAAAGACAAATCTATACCCACTCTATTCCATAATGTCTTCCAAAAATGGCCCATGAACTCTGCATCCCTATCTGACACAATTCTTAGAGGAAGTCCATGTATCTGCAAAACCTCCTTGAAGAAAAGATGAGCTATATGGCTAGCATCATGAGTAGTTTTGCAAGGGATAAAATGACTCATATTGATAAACTTGTCCACCACCACATAAATGTTATCTAACCTTGTCTTGGTCTTAGGAATCCCTACTATGAAGTCCATGATGATGCACTCACATGGCCTATTGAGAATGGGTAAAGGTTGGTATAGACCTGCATTACTAGCTCCTCCTTTAGCTTTCATACGTATGACACACTGTTCAACATACCTTCTCACATCCCTAGGCAACTTAGGCCAATAATAGAATCTTTAGACTAACTCCATTGTTTTTTTAATGCTAAAATGGCCACTAAGACTACCATTGTGCTTCAATGAGATTTTCCCTCATTGAGCCCTTAAGGACACATAGTTGATTCCCTTTGAACAATAGACCACTCTGCAATGTATATTCTACAAATTGACTATGAAAGTGATTCTGAAAATCAGAACATACCATATAAGCCTCTGAGAAGTCCTCATCATCCTTGTAGAGGTCTTTAAAGAAATCTATGCCAATGCTTTGGAGTTGGACTTCCTTGACTGTCAACAACATCCTACTCAATGCAACTGCCACCTTATTCATTTGCCCCTTCTTGTGCTTGATAGTAAATGTGAAAACTTGTAGGTATTCCATCTATTTTAGGTGTCTATTTTTTAGCTTGTCTTGTGTATTGATGCAACTTAAATCTATGTTGTCTGTGAACACCACAAACTCCTTAGGTAGGAGATAGTGTCTCCATTTCCTAAGTGACTGCACTAAGGCATACAATTCCAAGTCATGGGTTGAATACTTCTTTTTAGCTTCATTGAGCTTCTCACTAAAGAAGGCTATTGGCCTATCCTCTTGACTCAACACTCCTCAAACTGCCACTCCACTTGCATCACACTCCAAGGTAAACAACTTGTCAAAACTTGGTAACAAGAGGATAGGTTGGGTAGATACTTATTGCTTTAACTTTTTAAATTCTTGGCCTGCTTCATAGGTCCACTTAAACTTTGTTTTCAACCCACCTTTAATAGTGTCTAGCACTGGTGCACAAATGCCACTAAAATTCCTTATAAATTTCCTATAGAATTGGGATAATCCATGAAAACTTCTCACCTCTATCCCTGTGGTAGGTGTAGGCTAGTTTATGATAGCTTCAACCTTGCTTGGATCCATCTTCAATGTGTCTTGAGACACCACAAATCCTAAATAAACTAGCTCTTTCTTGAGGAACTCACACTTCTCCAAGTTAATTGATAATTGTACTTCATGTAGTCTTTTGAGCACAATCTCCAAATGCTTTAGGTGTTCCTCTTTTGTCTTGTTGAAGATAAGTATATCATCAAGATATACCACCACAAATCTTCCTGTATAGTCCTTTAGCACTTCATTCATCAATCTCATGAATGTGCTAGGGGCATTAGTCAACCCAAATGGTAGAACAAGCCACTCATATAACCCTTCAGTGGTTTTGAAGGTTGTCTTCCATTCATCCCCATCCTTTATCTTGATTTGATGGTATCCACTTTTAAGATCCAAATGTGTAAAGTATTTGGCTCCTCCAATGTAATCCATTAGATCCTCTATCCTAGGTATAGGGAATCTATATCTAATAATCCTATTTATTTCCCTAGAATCAGTGTAAAGTCTCCACTTATCACCTTTTTTTGATGCCAAGACCATTGGTACTGCACATGGGTTGATGCTTTTCCTTACTAGCCCTTGATAAAGTAACTCTTGTACTTGCCTTGCCACTTCTTGGTTTTTCTCTAGCGTGAGCTTGTAAACTTCTTTATTTGGCAATGAGGCCCCTAGAATAAACTCAATTTGATGAATTATAGACCTCTTAGGAGGTAGGGTTGCAAGTGTACCATCACTGACTATATCTTTGAATCTTTCAAGAAAATCTTGAACCTCCATTGGTATAGGTGCTTGTTTAGGCTTTTCCACTTCCTTGGGCTTCACAACTATGGCATACCCCTCATTTCCTTCTTCTTGAAGTGTATTCATTAATTATTTTCCATTACTAAGTAGCACACTCAGAGTCTTTGTGTGAACTTCATCATCATCCATCAAGGACTGTATTTTGAATGTTTTGTCATCCTTCTTAAATGTAACAGTGTTCCCCTTTCCATGATACATGGCTTCTCTATCATATTGCCATGGTCTTCCCAATAAGAGATAGAAGGCATCCATGGGCAACACATCACATAACAATTTTTCCTTGTATCCTCCAATGGAGAATTCAACCCATGTCCACTCATTCACTAGGACACTTTTCCCTTTGTTCAACCATGTCACCTTTTAGGGATTGCTATGGGGTATCTTTGCCAAGTTGAGCTTCTTAACTACTTCCTCTTCAACGATATTATCTATGGAACCTGAATCCACAATCACCTTACACACCTTACCAATAATCTTACAACTAATTTTGAATAAGGCTCTTCTCTATTTAGGTTCTTCTTTCACCGGTTGTCTTATCAAGACACTTCTAAACATAAGGTTCTCTCCCATCTCTGATTCTATGTGACTCGCCTCTCGTGACTTGACACTTGATGTCTCCTCATGTGCATATGCCACTCTCTTCTCTAAATTTGAAGAAGATGCCTTCTCTGGACACCTATATGATGGATGTCCCATCTGTCCACAATTATAGCACTTCATGCTAGAAAAATATGAACTGCTCCTTCCTGCACCTCTTCGTCTACTAGAACCTCCACGAGTGCCTCTACCTCTGCCGTAACTTCCTCTAGAACTTGTCTCACCACCTTTCTCAATAATTTTAGACTCTCCTTGTCTCCTTTGATCAATCCCTCTTCCTTGGTGACCACCTCTATCACCTCTTTGGTCTCTACCTCTACCTCTATTCCTTGAGCTAGACTCTTGCTTCCTTATACTCTTTTCCTCTATCTTTAGTGCCAATTGATAGCATTGGTGTACTATTTTAGGACTTAGGAGACTCATCTCCTCTTGAATAAACCATTTTAAGCCATTAAGATATCTAGAAACCTTGATGCTTTCATCTTCCACCACCTTAGACCTTAGGCATAACTTTTGGAATTCCTCAGTGTAAGTGTTAACATCAGTCTCCTTTTGCCTTAAGCTCTGGCTTCTTTTGTGTAACTAGATTTCATAATCCTCTGGCATATAGGTTTCCCTAACCTAGGCTATCATTACTCTCCATGTGGCTTCCCTCTTTGTTTGGACAAACTTCCACCATGTAAGAGAAGATCCTCTAATCCTTGACTTAACTACTCTCACCTTCTGAGCTTCACTTATCCCATCACACTCAAAGTGGTTTTCCATGCCTTTTATCTAGTCAATGACTGGGTCTGGTTCTATTTTTCCACTAAAAATTGGTACACCCTCTAATGCTTTATCGCTTAGGGCCTTCAAGGCTTTCAAGAAAGGTTCTTGTTCCACCACTGGATCAGGCTTAGGTTCTTCATCCTCTACTACCTTATCCTTTCCTTTCTTCTCATATATCCTTTCATTTACCTCTTTTGTTCTATCTTCCACTGCTTCCAACTTCTTGGCTAGTTGGTCCAATCTTTCTCTCAACTATCTATTTTATTCCTCTTGGTCTTCAACCTTCTTGGCCAATTCTAAATTGGTCACCATCTTAGAGGATCCACTAGATTCACACTCTGACATGCACTTATTTATCCCAAATCTTTTGGGGCTCTGATACCAATCTGATAGGGAGGATGGAAGATCCAATCACAAGCTCTTGCTTAGGTCTTACAAATGACCTTGTGGTGCTCTCTCTTAACACCTAGTGACCTATAGTATCTCCTCTAAACTCTTGATCCCCTGGCCATCTGATCAACCCAACTATCATGAAATGACTACGAAGACTTGTTAAGTTCTTGGTGCTTCATAAGCATTCCTACACACTATCCCTTAATCCCATCTAAGTAATTTCCACCTCCAATATTAACATGAACTCTTGAAAAGGTGAGGAGGTGTTCATATACACTACACTTTGTCCATTTAGGGGTTTAGGAAGTCCCTCTTTATCCATCTCCTTTACCGATACCTTCAAATTGTCTCAAATTAGGTCTAATAGTTTGTAGCCCTATTAGGTCTCCTATTCCAAGAAAATAGGACCTTACACCAAGAATTTTATAAATGATGCTGCAACTTTCTTTTGGATTATTGTTTCAATGGTCAACCTCTAACATATTTTTGAGGTTTTAGGGTTCTACCCTTCCGTACAATGCCCTAACCCAAAAATGAGAGTTTTGGGAGGGTTTTTAGGACTTCTCTGACTTCTTGGACTATCTACAAGTATTGGGAAACCAAATAGATTGGCTAGATCCTCTCCTCTTCACCAGATCTAGGAAAGATCTCTGCCTTAGACCTCAAATACCTAATTGGTAACTTGGTAAACACCCCTGCAAGATATCAATGCTACAACTTAGTCTTCCCTAGCCGGGCTAACCACAAGCTCGCCTAGGGAAAGACTCTAAAAATGATTCCCATGCATTTGAGGGCCCATGATCTATAAAGTATATGTACATGTATTTTAATCACTATCCCCAAGAGTTCATACAGATTGAATGGTGGGATAGTGAGCTAGGTCTCAATCTCTAACAATTGTCTAGTTTGAACTAGTGAATAGGCAAGAACACAAAGAATTTGTATAGACTAACTAAAGAAATTGAAACTACTAAAATAATGACTTAAAATGTAAGGAAAGATAATACTCTAATCCATCCATGGGTTACAATTCACATTTCAATCCAAAAACATACTTTTGCAACTCTGTAACTACCAAGATTCACTCAAATTCATGCATTGTTGTATTTCTCAAAGCCAAAATCCATACACTTTGACATCCAACCTTTGATTAGGTCAAAATTTGTCTTAAATAGGACAACTATCACCTTTGGTTTCCATTAGGGCACTTCTAAGTTTTCTGAGCAACTTTGAAATGTTGCAAAAGTCACTAAGCAACTTTTAAAATATTTTAGCAAATTTTACTTTGCTCTTCTCCAAGCTTATCCTAGACTCCATTCTAGGTTCTAATGTGACTCTTAGCACATCTTATCCCTGATGATATCATGATGACATTGTCAAAATTCATTTAACCAAACAAGAGGCTTATAAACACTTAAGCCCCAAAATGCAATATCCTAAAGACTTAGGACCTAACTAGACCTATATTCCCTATTGGACTCACACAGTGTGGTCTACATGACCTTATGAAATATACACATGCCTCTGAGGGCTTACACAAAAAAATAGAAAGAGGATTGAATCATTCAACCCATGGGTGCTCCTACACCAATAAGCCCAACAGAATGTTAGTTGCTAAGTAGGGTAGAAGTGATGTAATAATTCCCCAAGAGTCATTTGAGTGCAAGATGTAATGGGTTGATTCAATTGTAAGACAAAGTTGGAAAAAGTAGTACATTTAGGACCTTTATGGTCAAATAGGGTCAAATAGGTGATGAATTATCTTTTTGAGTCATTTTTATGTAATTAAGTTGTCAAACAATTGTCACAACAACTTTGCAACTTTGGTGAAAAGTTGCATTACATTGTTCCAATGGTCACTTTGTTTGAAATACGATTGAAAGTGGTTGTGATCATTGGAAATGAGTTCTTAAAATCTCATAATACATTTGATATAAGGTTGGTGCATGTGAATGTAATTGAGATAGAAGAAAAATAATAATATAGTTGGATTTTTTTGTATACTCGCCTGAATTTTGTAGATTTTGTATATTGTTTTGTTCAGCAAGTATCAATAATTTGTAGATTCATGAATCTATGAGTGTTACCTTTTATTTGCATTGGTCTGAAGTTATGAAGTAATCTCTATTTAATTTGGCAAACACATCTTTCTCAGCTGGTCTGAAACTCGCACAAACCTAGGGCCTAGTGAAATCACGAGTTTCAACCTATCATCCTCCAGCCAAATTTCTTGAAACTATGAGGTTTGATAGGTCTCCTATTCCTTGTAAAACTATATTAATCATAGGAGTGATGAAGGGTGCTCCCCTTAATTCCACAAACACATAATAGAAACAAAGAAACAACAACAATATGCAAGAACAGAAAATGGGCTTCTTATTATCTCCACAAATGTGGAATTACAAACTTTCAGAATTACAATATGCAAAGCCACATGGGCATTCCCTTACAATATTCTATAGGACAAAGCCTCGAATCAATACCCAGATCTACTACCCAGAACTATCCTCAACTACCTAAGACAACACTATGGGCCTTCCTTATATAGGCAATTTCCACCACCCGAGAAGGTTCCAGAAATTTAGCCTTTTAGGCTGACTAAACATGGAATTATTTTATTTTTACAATTATTACAATAGGGTCGGCTCAAAGAAAATACAAAATATGTTTTTTGGTAACCCAACTTCCAGAGGCCATAACTTTTTAACCGTAGCTCCATTTTTCTATTGTAACCACTTTTTGGAAACACCGTGATAAGATCTACAGTGCCTGACAGGCACTAGTGCTAGTCAATTGGGGGTTGATCACAATCTGGAGCCTCTAAGGCCTTCAAAATTGACCTAAAATATTTTGTACCCAAAAACCTCAATAACTTCACCAATACATATGATGTGGCAATGAAACTCAACTGATAGGCTGAAATGACTAAGATGAACCTCCAACTGTGAAATCAGAACATTTCAAAATCATATGACCAACTTACTAAAAATAGCAAGTTTCCATAAATAGTAGCTCTACACAAGATAGCTCTTATTGAAAAGAAAACCAAAAATATTTTTGGGTGATGCAAGATTGCTCTTACACCCAGGATGCTCCTGCATCAGACACCCGGGGTAATTTGAGAAGTGACCCTGTCATGACTCAGGTGTGCAGAGGAAAACCAAGACGGTTAACCTCCTCCTTTGTTAGCCATGATGAATCTTCAACAAGTCGTCATTTCTATTTGACCAAATATTCTTCATATGTCCTGTTCCTTGTGCTTCTACCAACACGACTATCCAGTATGTCTTCAATCTCCTTGATATCTGAACTGGTTGTCGGAATACTCCATTGTGCTGCTGTAACCTTATCTTCAACACCTCCTTCATGATACCCTGTCAGATTTGAAACATTAAATACTGGTGAAATATTCAACTCTGTAGGTAACTTGATCTCATATGCATTTCTTGAATCATGCTTCTTCAGTATCTTACATGGCCCAAACTCCTTCATTTTTAGCTTGTTATATGTACCAACTGGAAATTGCTTCTTCCATAAATGAACCATGACTTCATCTCCAACCTAAAATTCCTTATGCCTCCTTTTCTCATCTACCTTAGCCTTATATTGTGCATTCATCTTGGTAATATGTTTTCTCACCTCCTCATAGATGTTCTTCAAGTGTTCTGCAAAATTCTTAGCTTCAGCACTACTTATTTCTCCTTTATCTATCTTTCTCAACTCATATGCATTTCTTAGACTACTTCCATTTACAATCTGGAATGGTGATTTACCAGTGCTCCTATTGATAGAATTATTATATGCAAATTCTACCTATGGTAAAATCAAATCCCATCCTGTTGGCTTATCTCCAACCAAACATCTCAGCAAATTCCCCAAACTCCTATTCACCACCTCTGTCTGTCCATCGGTCTATGGATGATGTGATGAACTAAACTTCAAATCTATCTTCAACTTCTTCCATAATGTATGCCAGAAATATCCAACAAACTTAGTGTCCCTATCTGAAACTATACTCTTTGGCAAACCATGTAGTCTCACCACTTCTCTGAAAAATAATTCTGCTACATGAATAGCATCATTAGTCTTCTTGCAGGGAATAAAATGTGTCATCTTTGAAAATCTGTCAACCACCACAAAAATTGAATCATGTCCCCACTGTGTCCTTGGTAAACCAAGAACAAAGTCCATATTGATATCCTCCCAAGGCTTCTCTGGTACAGGTAATGGTTGATACAACCCTGTATTCTGCTTCACTTTTTTCGCCATCTGACATACTCTGCAACTCTGTACAAACTTCTTGACATCTTGCTGCAACTATGGCCAATAATAATTCTCACTAACCAAAGCAAGGGTTTTATCTCGACCAAAATGTCTAGCCAATCCTCCGCTATGCTTCTCCTTGATGAAATTATCCCTCAGAGAACTTCTTGGAATGCACAACTGACTCCTTCTGAATAGCATATCATCCTGAATGATGAAATTCAGCCACTTCGTTCTGTCTAGAGTAACAGGTTCTTTACAAGCTTTCCAAGCTTCACCAAAATCAAGATCCTCTGGATACAAATTATTGAGTTCCTTGAACCCAACCACCTCAATCTGCATCTCTATCAACAATAGTTTCCTTCTGCTAAGTGCATCTGCAACCCAATTAGACTTTCCACTTCTATGTTTCAACACAAATGTATAACTCTGCAAAAACTCAACCCATTTCAAATGCCTTTGATTCAAATTTCCTTGACTATTCAAATATTGCAAAGCTTGATGATCAGTATACAAAACAAACTCCTTAGGAAGCAGATAGTGCCTACAATTCTTCAATGCTTGAACTATAGCATAAAATTCGTAATCATAAACAGAATATTTTCTCTTGGCATCATTCAACTTCTCACTGAAATAAGCAATAGGTTTACCTTCTTAGCTCATAACAGCTCCTATTGCAGTACCACTGGCATCACAGTTTACTTGAAACACCTTATTGAAATATGAAAGTGCTAAAACAGGTTGTTCTGTAACTTATTGTTTCAACAGTTTAAAACTCTTATCTACCCCATTAGTCCACTTGAACTCTTTCCTATCCTCTCTCATTGTTTTAGTCAAGGGTCCACAAATACTGCTAAAATTTCTAATAAACTTTCTATAAAAGCTACAAATAATGAAAAGATCTTACCTCAGTAGCACTCTTTGGAGTAGGCCATTCAAGGATAGCTTGTACTTTCTTTGGGTCCATTTTTAGACCTTCTGCTAAAACTACAAATCCCAAATACACTAACTCTTTCTTCACAAAACTCCACTTCTTCAAATTTATCAACAATTTCTCTTCTCTCAGCTTCTCAAACACCATACGAATATGCATCATATGCTCTTCCAATGTCTTACTAAAGATCAAAATATCATCTAGGTACACAATGACAAACTTACCCAAAAATTCTTCCAGAACCTCGTTCATGACCCGCATGAAAGTGCTCGGTGCATTGGTTAGCCCAAAAGGCATGACTAACCACTCATACAGTCCTTCCTTCGTCTTGAAGGTAGTTTTCCATTCATCTCCTTCTCTGATCTGAATCTGATGATATCCACTCTTCAAATCTATCTTTGAGAAATACACAGCCCCACTCAAACAGTCCATAATATCATTCATTCGTGGCAATGAAAACTTGTACTTGATTGTGATCTTGTTTATTGCCCTGGAGTCTGTACACATCCTCCATTCTCCATTCTTATTTGGTGCTAATACTTCTGGTATAGCACATGGACTCAGGCTCTCCCAAATCAATCCCTTCTATAACAACTCATGTACTTGTCTATTCAATTCTTCACTTTCTACTGGTGTCATTATGTGTGCTGCCTTATTTGGCAAACTGGCACCTAGAATCAAATCCATCTGATAACTGATCTTCCTTACCGGTGGTAATCCATCAAGTACATTATCAAATACAATATCCTAAAATTCATTCAACAAATCTGCAACCTCTACAGATACATCCTCTACTTCCTCTTTACCAGCTTTTAGAATTAAAGCAAAACACACATGCTCATGCCTCATACCATCTAGGAATTTTCTTCCATCAACAAAAGTTATTCGTGTATTACCACATACCTTTTCTTCGGTCTCCTTCAATGGCTTTAGCTTATGTCGCACTCCATCCTTTGTCAGGGAATAGGTATTCACATGACCATTGTGTATAGCACATCTGTCAAACTGCCATGGCCTACCCTATAACATGTGACATGCATCCATAGGTATGATATCACATAGTACCTCATCATGGTACCCACCAATCTTGAACTTTACTAGGCACTGTTCACTGACCATGACCTTGTGGTCATCCTGCACCCAGGCAATCCGATATGGATGTGGGTGTTTCTATCTCTTGAGCTTCAACTTTGTCACCATCTCTTCTGACACCAAATTGTCAGTGCTTCCACTATCAATAATCACATCATAATATTTACCCTCACACTTGCATCTAGTGCGAAAAGAGCTCCTCTTTTTCTCAGGTTCATTCTCACCACTCAGCAGGACTCTTTTGTTAATCAATGTTTCTCCTCTTTCAGCATCTTCAAAATTTGAGGATCTAGCATCTTCATCTACATGTGCCACTCTAGCCTGGCCTTCATTCCTCCTATCTGTCCTTCCTTGGCATTGAGGACATTCAAATGACCTATGACCTTCTCCACAGTGAAAACATGTTCCACGGAAGCCTCCTCTTCCTGAACCTTGTCCTCTTCCTCTTCCTCTTTGATCTTTATTGTTTTGATCTTGCAAATGATTGGAATTGTTTCCTCTCTAATTTTGACTGCTACTAGCATCATCCTTCTTTTTTGGATCTTCATTTTAGCCTCCATGTGACCGTCCACCAGATCGTCCACCGCGACCTCTTCCGTTTTGTCTACTCTTGAACTTCTTGTTTAATTTTTTCTCTACTTTTAGGGCAAACCGGTATGCCTCTTCAATACTATTCATTCAAACCAGATTCAGCTCCTCCTGAATGCTTGGCCTCAACCCATTAAGGTAACAAGCAACTTTCTCCTTATCAGCTTTCACATGGCCTGTTCTGATGAGGATTCAATAGAACTCCTTTGTATACTCCTAAACAGATCCTCCCACTTGCTTCAAACTTTGCATTTTCTTCAATAGGTCAAGCTCATAATCAACAGGGATGAACTGTCGCTTTAATTTATCCACCATCCACTCCCATGTTGTGATTTTATCCTTTCCTCTTTGATTTCACTCCAATTGAATCTCTTGCCACCAAATCTTCGCATGACCTTTCAGTCTAGCCTTCACAAATTTGACCCTATCAGGATCCTCAATATCTTCATACTCAAAATATTCTTCACATTCATTGATCCAGTTGATCAACTCCTCTGGGTTAAGATTTCCTAAAAATGCAGGAACCTCAATCTTAGGTCTTTTTCTGATCTTGGAAATGGCCCGAAAAAATCTTTCTTCCTCCTGGTTCACAATTTCAACTTCTCCTTCTTGATCTTCTTCTTCGGCTTCATCCTCGCTTTCATCTCTGATATTAAGATTCATTCCTCTGCAAATCTCCTCTTGCAATGCTCGCACTTGTCTCTACATTTCCTTAACCTTAGGTGTTACAACACCAGCTCTTCCGCCACATTCCCTTCATGGAGGTATTTTCGCGCTTCTTGCTAAAACCCTAACCACGGTCCTGGTGCAAACTGTCTCACAGTCGGTGATCTATTTACACATAAACCCTATCCCACGGTCCTTGTGCAAACTACCTCACAATTGGTGATCTGTTTACACACTCAGGAACTCCTGCTCTAATACCACTTGATGAAGAGTGCTCCCCTTAATACCACAAACACATAACAGAAACAAAGAAACAACAACAATATGCAAGAACAGAAAATGGGCTTCTTATTATCTCCACAAATGTGAAATTACAAATTTTCAAAATTACAATATGCAAAGCCACATGGGCATTCCATTACAATATTCTATAGGAAAAAGTCTCGAATCAATACCCAGATCTACTACCCAGAATTGTCCTCAACTACCTAAGACAACACTACAGGCCTTCCTTATATAGGCAATTTCCACCACCCGGGAAGGTTCCAGAAATTTAGCCTTTTAGGCCGACTAAACATGGAATTATTTTATTTTTACAATTATTACAATAGGGTCGGGTCAAAGAAAATACAAAATATTTTTTTAAGTAACCCAACTTTCGGAGGCCATAACTTTTTAACCGTAGCTCCATTTTTCTATTGTAACCACTTTTCAAAAACGCCATGACAAGATCTACAGTGCCAATCAATCGGGGGTCGATTGCAATCCGGAGCCTCTAAGGCCTTCAAAATTGACCTAAAAGATTTCGTACCCAAAAACCTCAATAACTTCACCAATACATATGATGTGGCAATGAAACTCAACTGATGGGCTGAAATGACTAAGATGAACCTCCAACTGTGAAATCGAAACATTTCGAGATCATATGACCAACTTACTAAAAATAGCAAGTTTCCATAAATAGCAACTCTTCACAAGATAGCCCTTATTGAAAAGAAAACCAAAAATATTTTTGGGTGATGCAAGATTTCTCTTACACCCAGGATGCTCCTACATCAAGGAGATTCCAACAAGGTGGTGTTTTTTGGCAAGTAGTCCTAGGCCTAGCATCTCAATGTAACAAGCAGAAAGATGTATGTTCAGACATTGAAAGTTGATTGAAGCGATCAAGGAAGGGATTTGAATGTTGAGGAGACATTTTTTGGAGTCTTTTAGTGTAGTATTTGGTTAGTGATAGATTGATTTGATCAGGGAAGTCAAGACTTGTTAATAGACTTGTGGAAGAGGTCTAACTGAGTCCTATTAGCCCTTTGGAAGTAGTATTAGTTGGGTAGTTTGCAAATTGGTTGAGAACCTGCGATCAAGGGATTGTTTAGAAGTCCCAAAAGGGTATCTAGAAAACCCTTTAGGCCCCGTTTGGTTGAGGAATTAGAATATGAGTCAAAACCTGATTATCTCAAAATAAGGTTTTGAAATTCTGGTTTTGTGTATTTGGAAGATAGTTTGGACCATTTGGTTGACCTGAAAGATGATTGCGACAATCCATCTTCTGCGTTTGGTTGCCATTTTCAAAATTGGAATTAGAACTGAGAAATTCCTATTTCTGTGTTTGGTTCTACAATTTCAAATTGGAATAACATTATCTATTTCTGTGTTTGGTTCTACATTTTGAATTGGAATTGGAATTTGACAAGAAAAAATTTAAATTTTTTATTTATTATATAATGTTTAATTTAATATTTTATTTATTTTCTCCATTTTTTATTTATATTTTATTTCATTAATTTATATTTTTATATAGTAAATCATAAACAAAATTTAATTTTTTTATCACTTATATTGTGAATAGTAAACTTAACTTTTTAAATTATTTTATAGATTATTATAAACAATATTATAACAAAAAAATAATCATTGCATTGCTCGATATTACATCAAAATATAAATAAGTCTTATAGTCCACATATATAACTATTTCTGCATAATGACCCAACAAAGTAGTGCAATTGTTGCACAAAGAAAACATCATAGAAACATGACATCGGCTTTATAGGTAGCCTCTACTTTTTCCATTGATGTCCTTTGGGCGGCAATAGTTGTCTTAGGTGCCTTGCAAAACTTGCACTCATCATTCACAACAGGTATCTGTGTAGAAGATGCAGATGATATAGACAAAGATGGGGTGTCATCGGCCCACCTAAAGTAGTCACATCCACTGCTATCCTACAATACAGATCTAAGTTAGTATTTCTATATTGACTAATATTTATTCTTTGTAAACATTTAAATATTGTACAATTAACAACCTTTTTCTTATTTATGCAAGTCCAAAATTTACGCTCTGGATTAGTGTTTGTGTGTGACATCCTCAACACGCAGCGCACTCCATCACCACAGTCACACATAGGGACATTTATCATAGCCATCACCACTGTATCAAACAAATTTTTGTTCATTCATACTATTGAAGCAACCAAACTTAGTATTGGAGACAGATCACAACATTCATATAACAAATGACTATTTTCTATCAGTACAAAACCAAAAAGTTTCATTTATGTTAATATTACAAATTTATACAAAAAATACAATGAAACATCTATAGCATCAGATAGAAGTTGGGGAAGAACAATATCCATGAACTGAATGGTGGTGTGAAAATACACCGTTAAATAAGAAAATGTAGGGAAATCCATGCTCTACGCCCTTATGCCCCACATTCAGTGAGCAACCATCTCATATCCCGTTCATTCTTCCCATTACTGTTCATACTATTAGATGGTCAATCCTACATCTACAAACTACACATGATAGTAAAACTAAAACTTGTTTATTTTAAATGGAATACACCAAGGAGTACCATCAGAAATATTGACCGTTTACAAACATGAACAGTAAACAATCATCAAATAGCTCATTTTTTTATCATCATATGTGGATAGTTTTGGCATCAATGTTTGAAATAGCTTTTGGATTCGATTGTGTAAATATTTTTTGCATCAACGTTTTGGATCACACTATGTGATCCATCATTAGGATGAAATAGAGAAAAATGATTGCAATAAAGCAAAATGATGGACTTTTCTTTCAATCCTTTTGCTCTCTTTCATCCTGATGAAGGATCACAGAGTGTGATCAGAAACATTGATGCCAAAAATATCTACAAAATTGAATTCAGAAGCTATTTCAAACATTTTTAATGTTAACATTTGTGTAGTATCACAATATCATCATATGTGTGGTCTCATAACTATCCATTTTTGTTTTTGTACCTATCACATGATTTTGAAAATGAAAGAAATATCAAAAGAAATTCAAGATGAAATAGAGCATTGAACAAAGTAGAATCATTCCACTTAATTTTGTAATGCAACAGTAATAACAAGATGGTTAGGTTATATACATATAACATGGGACAGAATCATGAACAATACAGTCATCTACCAAAACACATTTATATCACCATCTCTTATGAAGAACTAGAAATGGACAGTTGTGAGAGTACACATTGACAATGCATTAACTTAAGCTTTCATCATGTGGTAGTCCTTGGTGTATTCCACTAAATATGTTAAAAGCAACAAGACAAGATATATACCACTAAATATGTATTCCACTAAATGTGTAAAGATGCTATTATACAATTGATACATATAAGGTTATGAATGCAAATGTCAATTACTAGATAGTAGATAGATGAGGGATATTTTCATATTATTGTTAAGAGATAGTTTCATAATGCAGTAAACTTTTCACAATAATACAGATATATACCATTTTATTGCTAGTGGACATAGAGTAAAGACATGATCCTATATAGTAGGGCTTGAATTGTGACATTAATAAATCAGTCAGAAAGATATCAAATGTACAAGAAATAGATATAGCACTTTCTAGATAGCAGAATTTTCAAAGAAAGAGAATGGTAGTGTGCTCATATATGGACTTTGTGTGTGTGAAAATTGTACCTGATCTGTAGACACAACACTTCAGTAAAACATTAGAGGTTAGCAAAAATGAAATCGTGCAATGAATTGAAAGCTAAACTAACCAGGTGATTTAAAGCCTTCTAGTAGGTGCGAGTATGATGTTCTCAGATTGTTATCAAGATCAATGACCTTGACGACACCTAAATGAAGGATTTGAATGCAAAAGATGGATATGGAATATGAATGCAATTAATCTATTTTTTTTATTTTTTTTAGATGCAATAAGAATGATAAAAACTTGATATGAATCTATGATATGTAAAAACTGATATGCTATGATATGCTAAATGATCTAACAATAATATGCAATATGAGCTAAAATTAATGTAAAAACAAGATTGATCTCACAACAATGTTGATTCGCAAGAAGCTTTGATTCTTCCAATTTCAATTCTCCAGCGTGATTATGCAATTCTTATGGATTTGAGAGATGAATTATGAAGAGTTGAGCCTTGTTTTTATAGAAATCCAAGGCTTTGGAGGTGCATGGAAAAAGCCATAAATCACTCAAATAAACTCAACTTGATTTTTGAGTTATTTTTAAATAAAGATAATTTAATTCACAAAAATATGCAAATCATGCAAAAATAACTTTTTAACTCAAATTAGAAGTTTAGATCAATTTTAAAACTCAAAAATGATGTTGAGTTCCAAAAAGTCAATAACTTGCATTGATTTTCTGATTTGGAGTTTAACTGCTCTTTGATTGTGCACATGGATAATTATGAATTAATAAATAAATAAAGTGATTTATTCTCAACTTAACTGATTTTTTAAAATAAATAATTGATTTATGGGTTAATCAATCATTTAATCAAACTTTTATTCAAAAATAATATCATCAAATATGACAACTTGCTTTAATTAATTAAATAAGAATTTAATCAATTAATGATAGGAATTTTGATTTATTGTCAAATTTAAATAATAATAATTAGGAATAAATATAATTAAATTCAATTAAATAATTAAGTGGCAGAATTAAAATTAATTAATTAAATATTGAGAATATTCAATTAATTAAACTTTAGGATAAATAGGATTTATCGCCAAATAATTATTAAATCAAAGATAATTATGATGATTAGGAATATTACTAGGAATATTCCCTGATGCAGAATTTAAGATAATCAATTAGGATTCGATGATGTGCACATGTGCCTTTGGTTAGGACTTTGATGTCGATTTCATTCGATTTGAGGATGTAGGAGGTTAATGAACATATAGCCCATTTTTGGGGTATTACATTTTGCCCCTCTTTGAATTACTGTGCGAAGCGCAGTGGTTCAAAGATAGTCTGTGTTTGATAAAGATATGGAACTGATTGAAAGATATGATGATTGAAAGATTGGAAGATAATAGGTCCTGAATGACCAAAGATAATGTTCACTATAACAACAATGAACTGATGATTGTGAAAGAGTGCCAAAACACCTGATTCTAAACCTTAGGATTGCGAAGAAGTGAGTGACCAATTCTAGACTCGATTGTCTTAGCAGAACCATGATTCTAGACTCGATTGTCTTAGCAAAACCATGATTCTAGACTTGATTGTCTTAGTAAAACCATGTTGGTATCACATCTGAACCCTTCAGTTATCGAAGAACCAAGGAAATAACACTGATGAACCGATGGTTGTGAAAAGCTGATACAAATTACAAGATTAAGAGAATACCAGATTGATATGGATCGATGAATCTGATATGCCCCAAGCGATGATAGATTTTCCCTGAGTGATGAGGACTTTTGATGAATCAGCAACTAGACGTGGTTGTTGTCTTGATTACTGAGGAAAGATATGATTCCAAATCTAGATTACAAACTTTGAATGATGTGTAATACCATGCCCCCTTCAGGATTAAAATTGAAATCTGATAAGAAAAGTCAGCGTTGATAGTTCAGAAGCATGTTAATTGATTTGAGAAGTGGTTAAACACGTCCAGGAATGCATTCTGTATTGTTTGGAGGTCCAAAAGACCAAGTTTGACTAGGTTTGACCATGAGTTAACCATAGTTGACCAAGTTGAAATTTTGATAGTTTGATGGAAGATAATCAATTAAGTTGAATTATGGATTTTTGTGATGATTGAAGGTTGATTATGCAAGTAGTTGACAATATGAATGATCTCAGATTTTGATTTTGATCCCGAAAAAAAGGATTCTACTTGTTGTTTCGTTGGAGGAACCTTTGTGTGAGATTCAGCTCTTGTTAGATTTGAAGAGACAAGTGGAGAATTGTTTAAGCATTGAAATTTGTTTAGCCATTGTGAGATCATGCAAACATGCAAAAATGCAAAGAAACATGCAAAATGAAATGCAACCTAAGACCTAGGACCTAGTCACTGATCATATGTCGATTTGTTATCATCATTGAACTTTTAGGTAATCGGATAAATCAATACAATGTCCACTAGCCATGAAACCATAGACATATGAATATTGATTTGTAACGCTCAAGAACCAATACAACACCCACTGGTCAAAAACCATGGATATATGAATATTAATTTTGTTTTCAGAATGTCGAATTAGATATAAGCATCAAAGCAAAAGCGCCAGGATGACCTGAATATCATGTCCATTTTGATATAGCAATTTGTATAAGCATCAAAACATAAATGTCATGATGACCTGAATACACCTTGTGTTTAACATACACATCAAACAGTCAAGAGATCATTCTAAATCCAGTGTGAATTACCCATAGTGACCCTTTATCGTTCACATCCTTAGGTAAGATCGCATTTCACAGTAAGAGAAAGAACTCACTCAAAAATACAATAGTGAGATCAAACTTCCTTGAATTTTCTGGGTATCAATGGTCGAGGTACGCATGGCCATCCAATTCAAGATAGAAGCTCTTACAGTCAGACACCATTTCAATCCATAATTTTCAAAGACGTTAGATTTTCACATACAAGCAGAAGACAAAGAAAAGATTATGCCCTTAGTCATCACTCTCTAAATCCTATAAAGGACATCATTGAAGAGCTCGAAGGGACACAATATGAAAAAATCTCAATGTGAATCAGTAAGCATACAAGGAGATAAAAGCATGAAAAGCACAGATTGTTTTCAGTTTGTGTTTGATTGTTGTTGTAGATGCAAAATCATTTCTGGAGATGAGATAGACTTGACTGACTCAAATGAAGCTTCAAAGGACTCTGACTGATATGATATATCTAAGATATAATGGAGGCCATAGGATATAACATTGATTTTCCCCAAGTGTTAAGCATTGATAGGATATAGACGCTTGAGCTGAGTGGTGTACAGACCGACTTATTGAAAACTAGAAATGCAGAAACAAATCGGGAGATATGTACAAACTAAAGCAAGACTGAAAGCTGGGAAAGACCAAGATTGCACTGATAGATGGAGCATTTTGAAACAAGTGGCGCCCGTTTGCCAAGTTTTCACCATCTTGGTAGAGATTCTATTTTTGCTACCAAGGCGCCTTTTTCTAGGTTTTCACCAAGGCACTTTTTCTTTTTCTCATTTTATTTTATTTTATTTTTTAAATTTTTTTATACTTTTGATATTTTTTGATTTTTTTGTGAATCATCAAGGTGCCTATTGCTAGGTTTTCACCAAGATGTTCATTTTTTTAGGACTTTTTCTGATTTTTATAAAAAAAAATTCAGGACATTTTAGCATAGACTGAATGCTTTAGACATAAAATTTCTTCAGATGGAGAACGTTGATTGGTTCTCAAAGCTGTTCTCCTTCAATCATTGAGAGTTGATAGGTACTAGAGCCAAAAGTAGCAGTGATTACAAAGAGACCCAGCCAGTTGAGTTCAAACTTCCCTTTGCGTTCTCGACGTGATTGATTTTTAGGATTTTCTCTCAAAACTAGATCACCAACCTGAAATTCTTTGTGTCTGACTTTCTTGTTGTAGCCTCTAGACATTCTCTTCTGATATACTCTGAGATGATCATACGCTGCTTGTCTGCGCTCATCTAGTAGTTCAAGTTCTTGCAACCTAGACACTCTGTAGTCATCGTCAGTTACTAGACCATGCATTCTGATTCTTAGTGATGGAATTTCGACCTCAATAGGCAGTACCGCTTTGGACCCATAAACTAAAGCAAAAGGTGTAGCCCCAGTGGGAGTTCTAATACTTGTTCTGATACTTTTCTGATATTTGTTTTGATACTAGTTTTGATACTTATTCTGATACTAGTTTTGATATTGATTCTGATACTTGTTCTGATACTGGTTCTAGTACTTGTTCTGATACTGGTTCTGATACTTGTTCTGATACTAGTTCTGATACTGGTTCTGATACTTGGTATACTTGATAGCATCTTTTTCCATTGCAAACTCCCAAGCAAGATCATATCATGCAATCCCAATATCTAGCAAGGTGGAGAACAAGAGGGATTGGCAAGCTAGTGGAAGAGATGGAAGACAAGAGAATGAAGGAGAATGAAGGGAAGAAATCCTCAAGGGAAAACTCCTCAAGAATACTCAAGCTAGGAAAAAATTGTCATATAAAGCACATTTGGACAAGCAATGAAAGGCTAGCATAGGATAAGTCACAAAAGCGTAATGTCAAAGAAGGAAATAATGTAGTTCAAAAGAGTAGACATGTCAAGAAGCTTCATAGCACTGTGTTTTACTCTTTCTTTATTTTTTTATTAGATCAAGACCAAAGGGGAAATGATAGCGAAAGACTAGAATGAATGGAGGAAAATAAATATGAAGGCTAAATAGGAAGGGAATGAAAACAAGATCATTGTAAGATAGCTCACAAAATAGTCAAATGTTCGTGTATAGATCAACATTGTCAAGATCAAAGAGAGAAGATGAAATGGATGAAATATGTAGAAGAACTACGCATGATGCCTGATTGCCAGGTTTTCATCATGGTACTTATCCAAGGTGCCACAAGGGAGTGGTTTTTACCATAGGACGAATTTATTTCTCTTTACTTTTGCTACCAAGGCACCTGTTTCCAGGTTTTCACCAAGGCACATTTTCAATTTATTTTTTTTTTCTAATTTTCAGAAGAAGGTAAGCTTTTTAAATAATGCTCCTTGAAAGGAAAAACCATGATATGCCAAGGATTCAAAATGATACGCTCAAAGATGTTGATAGGGAAAGGGAGATGGAAGAAAAAATGAAGGATAAAGTTTTATGTAAAGCAAGTGAGGTTGGAAGATAAGAGGAATAGGAAAATGAGGAAAAATGATAGAAGGTAGAAGGATAGTGAATGGAAGGAGTGTAAAAGGGTAGATGGAAAGGAAGGCAAGATCAACATCAACACATACCTTGAAGGGTGGTGAGAGGATGGAGGAATTATGAATGAAGGAATACGTGAAGGAATATGGCGAATGGATAGTAGAGGTTGTGGTTTAGGCACATGGAATGGAAGAATATTTTTGGAAGAAGATGAAGTGGAAGTCTTTGGAAGCTTGAGTGTCAACTTCACATTTTGCTCAGCACTAGACTCTTTCAAGAGAGACTTTGGAATCCATATAGTCGTAGGCTTTTCATTTCTTTTTGATGATCTAGAGAGAACATCTTTAATGATAAATTTTGGAACCCATACTTGTCTTGTATTTTTTTTCTTAGATATCTCTTTTGACTTTATGCCTCCATGTTTATTAGAGGAGACATGGTGATCTTCTTTTTTTGATGGATTCTTGTATTGCTTCTTTTTCTTGTATTGAACATTCAAGTTACTTCCAAAAGACTTGGGACTTGTGGAAGAAGGAGGATATGACTGGTTTAGATGGGTGGGTGGATGAAAAGGATTCAAGGGTGTGCATCTATGTTGATCTTAAGGAAAGATGGGAGATGGAGGGATGTAAGGACCCAAGATGGATAGCGAATTAGGAGAGTTAGGAGCGGAAAGTGAAGGGACATAAGGACCCAATATGGAAGGAAGGCATGAAGCCCTTAGTTTTGGTGGAGGAGGTCCAAGGATGGACGTGGAAAATGTAAAAGGATAATCAATAAGTTCAACGACATCTATATGACAACCAAGGATATCAGCATCTTTAGAGTGAGCATTAGGATTTTAAATATAATCATGAACATCTTGAATAAGAGCATTTTCTTTGATAGGATCGTTTGGAGCTTGCAAAGACTTAGGAAGAGTAGAAAGTGGAGGTGAACATGGAGTGGTAGAACAAAAAGATGGAAGACTTAGATCTTGACAAGGATCTTTGGATAACCTAAGTGTTTCAACTTTCTTTTTATTTTCAATAGGCTCAACATTGGAAGTAACAACACCATTTTTAATAACCTTGATGGTAGCATCATCTTTGGAAAGTGCAAGTGCAGTAAGGTTATTTTGATTGTCAATAAGCTCAATAGTGTAAGTAGTAGCTTGATCTTGCTTAGGAGAAGACTTAAGACGTGGTGGAATGAATGTAAAAGGAGGTGCAGGATCAAAAGAACCCTGAAATAGATAAGAGACATCATGAAAAGGATTGGATGACATGGAGGGTTCTTGATCTTGATCTTTCTTTATGTTCTTTTCTTGATCATTTCTGGAGTCCTCTTGACATGGAGCCACTTCTAAGGACAAGGAAGCATGTTGGGATTGTATAGAAGACTTTGGAAGAGATGGTGGAGGACTAGCTGAAGTAGGAATTATAGCATTCAAAAGCTTAGGCTCTTTAAGTTTAGCATTATTGAAAGTATTGGTAGCTAAGTGAAGGTTAGCTTGAATTTCTTGAAGAGGTAGCCCTAGAGGATAACTATAGGGAATTGTATGAAAAGTATCAGGGCTTGTGTCAGATGAAGATTCTGTGAAAGATTTGAAAGACTCAAAAACTTTAGGAAATGTATGAGTATTGGAGGAAGCAGGGGATGGAAGGTAGCCATCACAAGACAAAGGTCCAACATTAACATGATCTTGCTTGAGAAGATAATCTTTATTTTCAACAGGAGAGTCCTTAGGAGAAGGATTCTTATAATATTGATGTTTCAAGCTAGCATGATGCATTTTATAGTCCTCAGCAGCAGTAGATGGATCATAATCAAGGTATTGTTCACAAAAATAATCAAAGTCTTTTTCAAAATCAGAATCATATAGATCACCATCACAATCTATCCAATGTGACATCCCATTTCTAGTAAGCAGGAACACACGATGAGGAGGACTCTTAGGAATAGAGGTGTCATAGGTATCATTATATTGTCCATCATCATAGTCATCATAGTCTCCAAAGATGGATGTGTCACTCTCCGTGAAAGAGGTATCATAAGGATTATCACATTGCTCAAATTCTATCTAGGGGCATGGTGACATGTACAAGTCTTTATCAAATGGAAAAGGACATAGAGCTTCCATGGAGAACTCTTTAGGTTCCTTTTCTTTCTCAAGTTTGTTAAGTTTGACTTGCATAGCTTGCATCTGCTTCATCATAGTTGTGATTAGAATTTCTTCCTCATGTGTACTGATTCTTTGAGACATGTGTAATGATTCTCAATAGCTACTGCTATGTTCCTGACATAGTGATTTGTTCGACAGATTCTAGAACTAGGCTGAAAAAGCTAAGTATTTGGCAATTCTGAACATTTTCTGACAACTTTTCAAAATTTTCCCAAATGACACTCTGCAGACTCGTACGACAGTGGGTATACTATGAAATGATAGTTGAAAAACTCATACGACAGTTGAAAAACTTGCACGATAGTGGGTATGCTATGAAACAACAATTGAAAAGCTCATACAACAGTTGAAAAACTCGCACGATAGTTGCTAGCAGGATTTGACTTTTGAATTTTCTGGCATAAAAACTTGTACGACACTAGGTAGTTCACCATACGACAGTTGGGCAGTACTGAAATGACATTTGACAAAAACTCGTATGACTTTCTGACCTTCTAAGATGACTTTTGACTCTAGAAAA
This sequence comes from Chamaecyparis obtusa, assembly GCA_027943335.1. Taxonomy (NCBI): domain Eukaryota; kingdom Viridiplantae; phylum Streptophyta; class Pinopsida; order Cupressales; family Cupressaceae; genus Chamaecyparis; species Chamaecyparis obtusa. Next base: position 264,891 of record BSBK01001325.1, on the reverse strand, counting down.
GAATTTCACTTCAAATTTTGCAAATTTAGGGTTTTCAGTTTCAGCTTGTTTGCAAATTGTACTATCTAGATTTGAGGATTGTAACAGATTTGTTCATTTTCAATAACCAGATAGATAAAAAGGCATGCAAAACAGCAAGCTAGTGATTTCAAGCATGTCTGAAACCAATGAACGAGGGCAAAAGCAACCTTGCGCATGAACAATCAAGTGATTTTATTCGTTCTAATCCTTAAGAAGCGCTAATTGTGTATGTTCCAAAATATTTTGCAATAACACACATATACCCTAGAAAATGAAAATTTGGCCTCGCTAGGGTTTTTAGTAATGGTTTGACTCTGCAACTTTTATGATCTAAAAGGGTGAACTCCAATCTCAGTGCACCAGGGTTTTGACATAGTCCGAGAACTTAATCTTCAGGAGCTGCTAGGGAGATCTGACAACCCAACAATGAACCACACCTATGAAGATTTCTTCCATAAGGACATTTATATAGCTGCTGTCACTACCACGGTGAAAATGGCTATTACCGCTTGAGGTTCCATCAACGCAGTTTACCCTGTGAAGGGAATGTCCACTACAATTAACCCTCTCTAAAGGTGACTCACAGTATGATACCAAAAGGGGACTTGGCTCTAGATCCAAGGTTTTGACACCTCTTCACTTTTAACCCAAACAAAGCAAGCAGATTAATCTGACATGCTAAGACAAAGTTTGTTTCACCAAGGTCTGTGATGTCAACTCCACGTGATCTATCAACCTCTCCGGAGAGAGAATGTATAGATCAATAAGAGAAGATGCACTAACCGAGTAGAATGTGAAATGCACTAAGTATCCTCCCTACCTACAAGGATTCCTTTGTCAAGAAGGATTTCACTAAGAATCTAATCTCTCAAGAATCACAAATAGTGTTCATAGGGCCTAATTACTATGTGAGCACAGATATATTTTTGAAAGTAAATCTATCGAAAGTACCCAAAAGCAGAAAGAGGAACACTTAACGCTTAAAGTGAATATGAGATGAGTCCACAAGGTGGAACACTTAACACCTCACACAAGCTAAAAATGAGTCCCCAACTTAGAAAACAAGTGAGTTCCTAAAAGCATAAATGGGTTGCCAAGTGGAGCACTTAACGCTTCTGTCCTGTTGACCCCTCTCCTTTAATGTGGCGCTGACCTTGCAACCAAGGGGTGGAACGAGGGGTCAGAAGATTAGTGAGTCCAATAACCTAAGATAGTAATCAAGATCAATCACAAGTATCTAAGACTACTTAATGAATCCTTAAGGGGTCACAACCTAGTATCAATTATGCAAGTGTGTAGAAATAGACAAAAGCATGAAAAGATGCACACAAGCCAGACACATAAGAGATTCATTTTAAGTCTAAATCGAAATGTTATAAGATGAAGGAGAATACCTAAGATCCTCGCAACGTGCTTAGTAGATTTTACCTAATTTTTAGCAATTTTTGTTGAGCTTTTCCATGCAAGCAAGTGACGAACTCTCCAACAAGCAAACAAGCAAACAAGATATGCAACATATATTCAACTTATGAAAACCATAGGGTTAGCTCTAAAAATCAATTATTATCAACAATAATAACTAGCAATTAACCCAAATGACAAATCATGTCATTCATTGAACCATGGAAAAAAAATAAGTGCATACCCATCACAAAACTTTTTCTTTTCTTTTTTTGTATTTGACCTAGTCAACAAGATCTAATTTTTTTTTTATGATTTTGGCTACAAAAATAGAAATTCAAAATAGAGACCTCTACTAAAAAATAGAGAACTTTCAAAAAATGTAAAAATTTTAGAAAAATCTCTTCATTTGTGCCCTCGAGACCCATTTTATCAAAATAGACCAGTTTTTGTAAATTGACTATTTGAGCTATTATATTGCATCCAAATTTAAAACATAAAGAATGGACCCCCTGTATAATTTAAAGAGCTTTCCAAAAATATAAAAATTTCCAAAAAATATGCTGATTTGCATCAGATATTAATTTTTTTCTAGAATTTCAAGAAAAAATTATTAAAAATTCAAAACATATCAAAAAATTCTAAATTTTTTACTATAGCTTTGTTGATATGTGTCCAACTTGAAAAAAAAAATTCAGAGCAAAACTTTAAGCTGTTTGGAAGATAAAATTAAATCTTTGAAACTTTAGGGTTTTAGCTCCCCAAAAAAATCAAAACTAGCATGTAAAGGTGGGTTGCCCCACGGTGGGCGCCAGAAATATGTGTGTGAAAATTGTACCTAATCTGTAGACACAACACTTTAGTAAAACATTAGAGGTTAGCAAAAATAAAATCGTGCAATGAATTGAAAGCTAAACTAACCAGGTGATTTACTGCCTTCTAATAGGTGCGAGTATGATGTTTTCAAATTGTTATCGAGATCAGTGACCTTGACGACACCTAAATGAAAGATTTGAATGCAAAAGATGGATATGGAATATGAATGCAATTAATCTATTTTTTTATTTTTTTTTAGATGCAATAAGAATGATAAAAACTTGATATGAATCTATGATATGTAAAAACTGATATGCTATGATATGCTAAATGATCTAACAATAATATGCAATATGAAGCTAAAATGAATGTAAAAACAAGATTGATCTCACAACAATGTTGATTCACAAGAAGCTTTGATTCTTCCAATTTTAATTATCCAGCGTGATTATGCAATTCTCGTGGATTTGAGAGATGAATTATGAAGAGCTGAGCCTTGTTTTTATAAAAATCCAAGGCTTTGGAGGTGCATGGAAAAAGCCATAAATCACTCAAATAAACTCAACTTGATTTTTGAGTTATTTTTAAATAAAGATAATTTAATTCACAAAAACATGCAAATCATGCAAAAACAGCTTTTTAACTCAAATTAGAAGTTTAGATCAATTTTAAAACTCAAAAATGATGTTGAGTTCCAAAAAGTCAATAACTTGCATTGATTTTCTGATTTGAAGTTTAACTGCTCTTTGATTGTGCACATGGATAATTATGAATTAATAAATAAATAAAGTGATTTATTCTCAACTTAACTGATTTTTGAAAATAAATAATTAATCTATGCGTTAATCAATCATTTAATCAAACTTTTATTCAAAAATAATATCATCAAATATGACAACTTGCTTTAATTAATTAAATAAGAATTTAATCAATTAATGATAAGAATTTTGATTTATTGTCAAATTTAAATAATAATAATTAGGAATAAATTTAATTAAATTTAATTAAATAATTAAGTGGCAGAATTAAACTTAATTAATTAAATATTGAGAATATTTAATTAATTAAACTTTAGGATAAATAGGATTTATCGCCAAATAATCATTAAATCAAAGATAATTATGATGATTAGGAATATTACTAGGAATATTCCCCGATGCAGAATTTAAGATAATCAATTAGGATTCGATGATGTGCACATGTGCCTTTGGTTAGGACTTTGATGTCGATTTCGTTCGATTTGAGGATGTAGGAGGTTAATGAACATATAGCCCATTTTTGGGGTATTACAGACTTGATTCAATAATCATCAAATAATTGATAAAAGTACACATGGAATTGAGTCAACAATCATCGAATAATTGATTTAAATGTCTACTTGTAATGCAATATGATCTTCATCAAGATTGTAATGCAGTATGATGTGAATCAAGATTGTCCTCAAATTGATCATTATTCCATACATGCCTACTATTGCAATTTATAATCTTCATGAACATCACACTGCATTACAAGCATATTGTAATGCAGTATGATGTCCATCAAGATTGACCTCAAATTGATCATTAGTCCATACATGGCTACTGTTGCAATTTGTAATCCTTATGAATGTCATACTACATTACAATCAGATTGTAATGCAGTATAATATTCATCAAGATTGTCCTCAGATTGATCATTATTCCATACGTGGCTACTATTATTCTAGCAGTAGCCATGTATGGAATAACTATTATAAATTGCATCAGTAGCCATGTATGGAATAACTATTATAAATTGCAACGATAGCCATGCATGGAAGAATGTTCAATCTGAGGTTAATATCAAATCTGGATCAATGATCTCTCACCAAATGGTCAACCATAAAAGTAAAAGTATTTTTTTCAGATGTAGGTGATGTTATGAAATTGGACATGTAGAGAAAATGAATGTTCTAAAGTTTCTCCTACCTCAATTAATTCTGATTCAAGGAAATGGGCTACTTGGTGGAAAGGGGTTAAACCCAGCCATCAGCACATTTCCCCTCTGCACAAAGGGGAGCCAACTCCGAGCCTAAAGAACAATGTACATTATAGCCAATTGACAAAGCATCTACATTGTCTTCACTAAATAAAGTCAATGCTACTAATTTTCAAAATGCACAAAGGTTCAATGTGCTATGAATACATCTTTGGCATAGAACAACCAGAACAATCCCATGGCTCGATTCAAGCCAAAATGATCTATGACACAGCAACCTCAGTTCTTGGGGTCAAACAACCTTAGCTTCTAATGAGGGTTCCCACTCTTCTAGGCTGATAAGAACTCCTCAAGTTTCATGTCATTCTTGAAGAATAATAATAGACCCTGGTACTTTTTTGTTCACAACACATTTTTATCATCTTTGAAAGAAACGACAAAAATAGTCTCAGGTTGTTTACAATATGACTGACATTGAGACATCAAATATTGCAGGAGGTAATCCTGAGAAGTCTGATAGTGGAGTCTTGGTCAATGGTACAATTTCGACTCAAATAAGGACTGAAGATGTTTTACCACTCAAATTAGGACTAAAGATGTAAAAAACTTTGTTGACAAATCATGAAGAACATCTTAATTCTCAATTTAAAAACAAATAACAACTTTAAACATTATGAAAAAGACCAAAATCTATCTCATAGAAAATCATTTAACCAATCTTCACATTTTTCTTGTTACTAAAACCTTTCATAACACTGTTCATAGTGGCAGAGATCTCTTGTTTACTATCATATATCCTACTATGTTACTATCAAGAGGACATTACACTGCATTAAAAGAATTTAACTCATCAATTAACCAATCTTCATATTTTTCTTGTTACTGAAACCTTTCATAACACTGTTCATAGTGGCAGAGATCTCTTGTTTGCTGTCATACATCCTACTCTGTTACTATCAAGAGGACATTATAATGCATTACAAGCAGACATTTAAATCACTATGAAAAACAACTTCAAAACATAAACATAGAGATGCGGAATGTTTAAATGGACTTAGCAACTGATATAAATATAAACATAAACAATTGTATCAGTGTATGTGAATGAAGTATGATAAAGTTTGATAAAGTATGTAGAAAATAACTATAATCCACCAAATGTGGTTGCAATCCAGTCCACTCTCTCGTCCTCACTCATCAACAAGAACCCTTTGGCTCTTTCACGTTGAACCACGAAGGTGTCATATACCCTCAGGAATACACCTCAACTCAATTCAAAGATGGATTTGAGAGTGGTATATGCACCCATCAAAGCATTATCATCATCAATTTTATCAATTTTGTGAAGGTGAACATTGTTGATGCCATATTTTATTTTCTTCATTGTTTCATAGATGACATCCAAGGAAGCGGCCATACTTGCCTTCCTCCTCTTACCCATCCTTGATGATGATGATGTAGAAGTTCCTCTAGCACTTCCAATTGCAGTGGACTGATTGGAAGGATTATAAGGGTCTTCGTCCAAATCAACCACACTATCAAGATGTATACTGAAAGCAATATCCTCTTCATCATGCACATTGAATGGCTCTTCCATAGGGTTCCCTTCTTCAGTCTCATGGGTCGTCATAGCTGCATTACATTTAGTAATGTCATTACCCACAATTGCACCCAATTCATTGAAGTATTGGAAGGGCTGCCTCTTATACACTTTGGCATTTTTGAATTCTCTTCTCTGCATGTTGGCATAAATAAATGGATTAGGTTCTTTGTCTTTCATTACTAACTTTATAAGAAGGCAATATTATTTCCATCAAAATAGTAGAGAGATCACCGTACCTTCAGAAGCTCATCCCACACGCTATCCTCAACATCCATGCACTGAGTTTCCTCATTCCAAGAGAAACCACTTGTATTTATTAGCTCTTTCATCACTCTATATGCAAGCTTCCATGTTTTCAGCTTGTTTTTGAAATTTTCCTTTGTTGGATTGAGGTTCATATCCGCGTTGAACCTCCTCTCAATGGCGGTCCACACTTCTTTTTTGAATCCTCTGTCACCTTTTCTTCCAAGCTATACTTTCTCGAGGAGAAAGTCTAGAAACTTGTGTTCCATCCCTTTTGTCCACATTATCTTCTTTAAGGAAGAAGATATTTGGCTCGTGTTACCGGTTTCTTCCATGCTCATCATTAGTTCTATGTATGCCATGTTGTAGATCAGTTGATCACAATGTGTACATATTGTTGTTAATGGTATAAACATATGACATGGAATATATTTATGGACATATAATTGTATCATTGTATATGCATACATCGGTCTAATATAGCAAATAGAAAACCATCATGTCCAATACTTCCACATACAAACAAAAGAAAAAGGAAACCATGATTGAAAAATAAAGTATCTTCATACATCAGTTTAATCAAATAAAACACATTGACCCATAAAAGTCCAATACTTCCAGATACAAATAGAAGGAAAAGGAAACCATCTTGTATATCAAAGTATATTCATACATCACTTTACTCAAACAAAACACATTGACCCATAAAAGTCTAATACTTCCAAATAAAAATAGAAGAAAAAGGAAACCATCATGTAGTCTTGACCCATAAAAGAACAACTATTCTCAGGATCTGTATCTTTCCACATTCTACTTGCTATATCATCTCGGAACTGTGCCCACTGGTCTCTATCACGATGAGACAACCCATATGTCTCCAGCATTGGTACATCTATCCCATCATGATCATCTTCCTCTTCGGTACCAATTTTTGATGGAATGTCGTCCTCTAACATAATGTAGTTGTGTAGTATGCAACATGCTAATACAATATGGGCTTGTGTCATGATAGAATAAGATGTGGCATGCCTCAAGATTGGAAAACATTTCTTGAGAATACCAAATGTATGCTCTATTGAATTTCTAAGAGAGGAGTGTTGGTGGTTGAACAACTCTTATCGAGAGTTTATTGGATTCTCTCTTGAAAAATCCTTCAAGTGGTAGCATGTACACCGATAAGGAGCAAGAAATCTAGGTGCATTGGGATATCCATCATCCACTAGAAAATATTTTCCAATATAAATAAAGTAGATTATTAAAACTTGAAACATTGATTGTACCCTTGAGTATATTAAACTATGATTTGGCTTACTGGGGGGAACAACAAGAGGATCTACTCTTGACAAAGCTGAAGCTAGAACACAACTATCTGCAGTAGACCCTTCCCAACCAGCAAGGCAGTACTGAAACTTATAATCTAAGGAACACACACCCATAACATTTTGCGATGGGTTGCCTTTTCTATCATGATATTTACCTTGCATGTCGACATCAACAGTGATTGGTATATGGGTTCCATTGATAGCTCCACCACAATCTTATACAATATGATACAATCATCAATTCTATGGTCAACCAATAATATGATAAGGATAAAAATCCATACTTTAAATTTATAACAACACAAGAATTACCTTGAAGAATGGATCAAAATGTTCATTCCCACTAATTTCAGGAGGAGTGTTTGGACTAGGTGGTATAAAGAAATCCTTGTGGAGTGCTAAGACAGCCCTCAATACCTTGTGGAAGTATCGGTTGATTGTCTCTCCTAAGTGCCCAAAGTTGTTGGCAATCTTGTGGTTCCTTAGATTGTGGCCAAGGGTGTGGAGGAACATCACAAGTTGTTCTTCTAACGTCAAGTGTATCGTATCTATCAAGCTTCCTTTCAACCTTAGGATAGTAGCTAGATGAAAGAAGGCTCCCCTACTCATGCGAATTTGATCATGACAATCCACATCCTTGGAATGAATAACCATTCTATAAAAATAATTTCCTTTTATTATTCATTTACCCATTTGTGCACCGCCTTCTCAGGCTACCACTACTTTGGCTACGGCAAGAAAAGAAAGAAGAGTTGTGAGAAGACAAGAATATGTGGTCTCCATAGCTACACATGCTAGAATGTCAATATTCTCAATAGGATCCATCAATAGCCTGAAATGTGGACAAATCAGAGAGGTGATGAAGTCAGGAAATCACGTACTGGTGCTTATATACAATGTAGAGCACTGAAAAATTAGAATTTTAACTTACCCGGGTCAAATAGCCTATACTGATTTCACAATAATATAACTGTCGATTTAGCTAGTTGAGATTATGGATTCAACTCATGTTTTTCATCTTGTGATGTGATTCTATTACACATTGGTGGATGTTATGATGTGATCCACTTCACATTAGAATAATTAAAGGTTAAAAAGAGGTTCCCCTTCCACATAATATAAAAAGTGTTACACATAATCAGTGTTACACATAACCAGTGTTGTTTTCCTTATTAACATAGTGTTACACATAATCAGTGTTAAACAGTACTAGTGTTAACACATGTTTAACACTGATTATGTGTAACACTTTTTAGATTACGTGGAAGGGGAAATTGGCACCAGAGAGGCGATGAAGTCAGGAAATCACGTACTAGTGCTTATATACAATGTAGAGCACTGAACAATTAGAATTTTAACTTACCTAGGTCGAATAGCCTATACTGATTTCACAATAATATAACTGTCGATTTAGCTAGTTGAGATTATGGATTCAACTCCTATTTTTCATCTTGTGATGTGGTTCTATTATACATTGGTGGATGTTATGATGTGATCCACTTGACATTAGAATAATTGAAGGTTATAAATAGGTTCCCCTTCCACATAATCTAAAAAGTGTTACACATAATCAGTGTTACATATAATTAGTGTTGTTTTCCTTATTAACATAGTGTTACACATAATCAATGTTAAACAATACTAGTGTTAACACATGTTTAACACTAATTATGTGTGATAATTTTTAGATTATGTGGAAGGGGAAATTGGCACCAGAGAGGCAATGAAGTCAGGTAATCATGTACTGGTGCTTATATATAATGTAGAGTACTGAACAATCAGAACTTTAACTTACCTGGGTCGATTAGCCTATACTAATTTCACAATAATATAACTTTCGATTTAGCTAGTTGAGATTATGGATTCAACTCCTGTTTTTCATCTTGTGATGTGATTCTATTACACATTGGTGGATGTTATGATGTGATCCACTTCACATTAGAATAATTAAAGGTTATAAAGAGGTTCCCCTTCCATGTAATCTAAAAAGTGTTACACATAATCGGTGTTGTTTTCCTTATTAACATAGTGTTACACATAATCAGTGTTAAACAGTACTAGTGTTAACACATGTTTAACACTGATTATGTGTAACACTTTTTAGATTACATGGAAGGGGAAATTGGCACTAGAGAGGTGATGAAGTTAGGCAATCATGTACTGGTGCTTATATACAATATAGGGCACTAAAAAATCAAAATTTTAACTTACCCGGGTCGAATAGCCTATACTAATTTCACAATAATATAATTATCGATTTAGCTAGTTGAGATTATGGATTCAACTCCTATTTTTCATCTTGTGATGTGATTCTATTATACATTGGTGGATGTTATGATGTGATCCACTTGACATTAGAATAATTAAAGGTTATAAAGAGGATCCCCTTCCACGTAATCTAAAAAGTGTTACACCTAATCAATGTTATTTTCCTTATAAACATAGTGTTACACATAATCAATGTTAAACAGTACTAGTGTTAACACATGTTTAACATTGATTATGTGTAACACTTTTTAGATTACGTGGAAGGGGAAATTGGTACCAGAGAGGCAATGAAGTCAGGCAATCATGTACTGGTGATTATATACAATCTAGAGCACTAAACAATCAAAATTTTAACTTACCCAGGTCGAATAGCCTATACTGATTTCACAATAATATAACTATCGATTTAGCTAGTAGAGATTATGGATTCAACTCCTGCTTTTCATCTTGTGATGTGATTCTATTACACATTGGTGGATGTTATGATGTGATCCACTTCACATTAGAATAATTAAAGGTTATAAAGAGGTTCCCCTTCCACGTAATCTAAAAAGTGTTACACATAATCAATTTTGTTTTCCTTATTAACATAGTGTTACACATAATCAGTGTTAAACAATACTAGTGTTAACACATGTTTAACACTGATTATGTGTAGCACTTTTTAAATTATGTGGAAGGGGAAATTGGCACCAGAGAGGTGATGAAGTCAGGCAATCACGTATTGGTGATTATATACAATCTAGAGCACTAGACAATCAAAATTTTAACTTACCAAGGGTCGAATAGCCTATATTGATTTCACAATAATATAACTGTCAATTTAGCTAGTAGAGATTATGGATTCAACACTTATTTTTCATCTTGTGATGTGATTCTATTACACATTGGTGGATGTTATGATGTGATCCACTTCACATTAGAATAATTAAAGGTTATAAAGAGGTTCCCCTTCCATGTAATCTAAAAAGTGTTACACATAATCAGTGTTGTTTTCCTTATTAACATAGTGTTACACATAATCAGTGTTAAACAGTACTAGTGTTAACACATGTTTAACACTGATTATGTGTAACACTTTTTAGATTATGTGGAAGGGGAAATTGGCACCAGAGAGGTGATGAAGTCATGCAATCATGTACTAGTGCTTATATACAATCTAGAGCACTGAACAATCAGAATTTTAACTTACCTGGGTCGAATAGCTTATACCGATTTCACAATAATATAACTGTTGATTTAGCTAGCAGAGATTATGGATTCAATTCTTGTTTTTCATCTTGTGATGTGATTCTATTACACATTGGTGGATGTTATGATATGATCCACTTGACATTAGAATAATTAAAGGTTATAAAGAGATTCCCCTTCCACATAATCTAAAAAGTGTTACACATAATCAGTGTTGTTTTCCTTATTAACATAGTGTTACACATAATCAGTGTTAAACAGTACTAGTGTTAACACATGTTTAACATTGATTATGTGTAACACTTTTTAGATTATGTGGAAGGGTAAATTGGCACTAGAGAGGCGATGAAGTCAGGAAATCACCTACATTCGTTCTATTTTAATGTACACTTCCTATAAGCTGGTATTATGGTCATTACTATAAACAATTTTCCAAGGCACATCCAAGCTAGATGCTTTTGATCAAACTTCTCAATGAGTTGTTGGTAAAGCCATCACAAGATGTTTCTTTAGGCTCGAGTTAAGTTTTTCTATTGATGTACAATGGATAACAGCTTGTGTATAAAACATGGAATACTGAGGCTAATAACTCTGGCATTAGTAAAGTTAAAATCCCTTGTATAGTAAAGATAATCTTGAAGTACTTGCTAAACCTATTATTTCACATTAACTTGTAGCTTGTTGTGATACTAGACTAAAACAATGCAGCACTACAAGTACCTTCCAAAGGACCTACAGACTTGACACCCTGAGAATCAGAGTAAACCCACTTAGATGAATAATTCACAACTTTACTTGGGGTAACAGGAGTAGCTACACCATCCTTGGCATCCAGTAGATTATGTGAGAAGGAGGTGGTATCTACTGCTATCATACTTGTAGCTTGTTGTGATACTAGACTAAAACAATGCAGCACTACAAGTACCTTCAAGAATATAAAGGACCTAATATCTTCTACCTAACATTTACAGGCAGCACTACAAGTACCTTCCAAAGGACCTACAGATTTGACACCCTGAGAATCAAAGGAAACCCACTTAGATGAATCATTCACAGCTTTACTTGGGGTAACAGGAGAAGCTACACCATCCTTGGCATCCAACAGATTATGTGAGAATGAGGTGGTGATGTGATAAGTATTGGGATTCAGAGCTTCCTTTGTAATAGCTTTGATCCCTCCTCTAATTCAGTATGACTTCTAATTTAACTAGATCACATTCAAATAGATATAGCTAATCTTGAAGCACTTGCTAAACCTGTTGCTTCACATTCACTAAGATTTCATCTTGTGGCTCTATTGCTGCTTTCCCAGAGAGTTTAGCAATTTGAACAAAAGTTTTGAATTTGAATAACAAAAATCCCAGTCAACCCAATTCTGTGTAGAAAATGAAAATTTACAATCAAGCACATATTTTCAAAATGCCCATGGTAGGTCAGACATTAGGTTTTATTGTTGAAACAAACACTGGGGAGTACATCACAATGATCTCTTTAAAATTTTACCTAACATTTACAGGTTGTGATAAACTCCTACTGGGTTTTAAAATTTTGATTGTTCAATGCTCTATAGCTTTTTAGGGGTTTTTAGCAGTCTTCAGAATAAAAACTAGATTAGTGAGTGATTTAATAATTTTACCCACAGACCATAAAAAATGGACCATAGACCATCTGATGACATCAAAAGTACTTGATTATGTAGAGAACATGAGTGCAAGAATGGTCAGGAAACCCTATTTGATGATGCAACAGAACGTGAGCGTGAGAATAAACATAAACCCTTCGTATTGCAAAACAAACCAAAACCCTTTGTATTGTAGGAGAATGCACAAAAATAAGGCACGGACACAAAAATGAGGTGAAAAACCCCTTTGAAAACCCCAAAATGAATGCAAGAAGATCACGGACCCGACAAAAAATTAAAATTTGCTTCAAAAAAATAAAAAACCTGCATTTGATTTTGAATTCCACCTCTTGGGTGGGAAGATGGTGTTGGAGATTTGCCAGCAAGCCAGTGCTGATTGTATGTTTGTCATTAATGACAACATATGATAAGTAGCATGCGTGGAAGACTTATATGGTAAGATTTGAGTATATATAGCATGGACATGTTATCAACATGATATCATGGACACAAAGGTTAAATGTTAGTACAAACAGTTAGGTAGCAGCTTGTGTCAGCAGTGTTCCTGACAGAGTTACAGGCAGTGTTTTGTGAATGATTTTTTGTACAGTTATCATGGAGTCTTACACCTTTGGATATGTGATGGAGACATGCTATTGATTTTACATTCATGGACACAGAGTCTGGTATACAGTAAAAGTGAAGTTATGCAGTCGCTATTCACCAATTGTAGTTTCCTATGTTTATCTAGAAGAGCTGATAGAGATTATATTGGTACAGGAGTTGCGCCTATCATTTTGGTATGCATGCTTGGATTTGTGATTAGAGAAGAGTTAATAAGGTTTGGTTAAGAGTGCATGATGTAATTCAGCTCAAGGAGAAAGTATCAGTTAAATTGGCAGATCCGATAGTATGTAGCGTGCGTCTACACTTATTAATTTGGATAGGTCCCAGTTTGTGTTGCATGCTTAGTAGAGCTGACTTAGAGATTATTGGAGAGTGTTATTGTTTCTCTAATATGATTTAAAGGTGGTTCTAATAGGCTGACTTGATTATATCATTTAGAGAGAAGATATTTATAGGCAGTCATTTGTGATTGCTAAAACATGGTTTAGAGTTAAAAGATAAGAGTAGAGCAGAGAGTGCAAAGTGTTGAGCCATCAAAAAAAGGTCTATGTGACCAAGTAAAGAGTATATGCTATTCATTGGAACTGATCAAGACAGCATGTCTACCTCGCAGTTCACCAAGATCCAGATATAGTGTGTATCTATTATTCAAAAGGTTACAGCCTTCACCCCTTTGAGCAGTGAGCTCTCAGACAGTGCATCCTCACCCCTAACAGGGTCAATCATAAAAGATTCCTAACAGGGTCCAACCTTTGACCAGGTCACTATACTTATGGCATTGTAAAGATCAACTCCTAACAAGTTTGTAAGATCTTCTAACAAGGATCATTATACAACAATGCAATTTATTAGTGGGTGTCAATTCCCACCAGGGTTTTTACCTATTTGGGTTTCCCCATAACCAAAATATTAGTGTTGTGTTCAAGTTTTCTTTCATTGTTTTTATGCTTAATGTTTAAGTATACTTATTTGGATAAAGAATTGAAACTTGTAGATAACTAACTCACCCCCCCCCCTCTCAGTTATCTCTTGGGACTATTCCTAACAATTGGTATCAGAGCCAAGTGCCTCAGAGAGAAATTTTAACAGCTTGAGGTTGATCAGATGACATTCTTTAGAAAAGATAGTCCTAAGTTTGATGGGGAGAACTATCTTGATTGGAAGAACAAAATGGTGACACATTTGTAGTGCATTGCTTTTGAAGTTTTTGAAGTGGCTATCAAAGATATTAAGATCCCCTCTCTAGAAGATCTTGCAAAAGATGATGGATAAGTTGATGACTACTCTTACAACAGAGTATGAAAACAAGATCAACATCCTTGATGAGACCATGTAGCTTACAAAAAATTTCAAGAGAGAGACCTTGATTAGCAAAATTTCAGCTTTTGAGATTTCAAGATTGAAGAAAGAGCCTAAAAGTGAGACAGCCTTCAAAGCATCAATCCATGGTAAGAAATCTTCAAACACTTCTAGTAATTTTGATGATGAAGATGAAGATAAAGAGATAGATGATATTATTACTATGATTTCTATGATTGCTAAGAAAGAAAGAAAAGGAAAAGGAAAGTATGAAGGTTAGTTACCTTTCAAATGTTTCTCATGTAATAAGATTGGTCACTTTGCATCCAAGTGTCATACGAGAGTTAAGAAATTCAGAACTAACTACAAGCCTAAGTATACAAAAGAATGTTACTATGCTGGTGATGGAGTTTTTTATGATGATTCAGTTGAAGATGAAATTGGATTCATTGCTATTATGGATTGTGAAGATAAGAAAAGGGAACAAGAGCTAGCATTGATTTCACAAGCAGACATAAGGATAGATTGGATTATAGATAGCGGTTGTTCACATCACATGACAGGTGATAAAGATAAATTTGTTCATCTGGACAAATACAATGGTGGCATGGTTAGATTTGGAGACAACACTCCTAAACCTATCATTGGTAGAGGAGCTATCACATTGGATGGAAAGAACAGCACTGATGATGTTCTTTATGTAGATGGTTTGCAGCATAACCTTCTTAGTGTTGGATAGTTTCTTGAAAAAGGTTATAGATTGGAGTTCAAAGACAACAAATGCATCATTAACAACAAGGATGGTGTAATGATTGCATCAAGTTCAAAGACTAATGGTAATGTTTTTCAGATTAATTCAGAAGCGCTTTGTTTTGTTGCTAAAGTAGATGATAGTTGGTTATGGCATAAAAGACTATGTCATATCAATTTTGATAACATAGTAAAGATAAGCAATGTGAAGGCAGTAAGAGATCTACCTAGCATAGCAAAGCTAGTTGATACTATTTGCAAAGAATGTGTGATGGGAAAGCGTGTGAGGAATTCATTCAGAAGCAAGCATAATTAAGCAAAGAACAAGTTGGATTTGATTCATACAGACCTATGTGGACTAACTCAAACAAGATCATACTATGGTGAAAGGTATTTCATTTTGTTTGTTGATGATTATTCTAGAATGATGTGGGTTGTGTTCTTGAAAGATAAATTAGAAGCATTTGAGAAGTTCAAAATATTCAAAGCTAAGGTTGAGAATGAATCTGGACTAAAGATAAAGTGTCTAAGATCAGATAGAGGAGGAGAATTCACCTCTGACAGATTATATGAGTACTGTTAAGAACATGGCATAAAGAGACAATTGAGTGCACCTAGAACCCCTTAGCAGAATGGGATTGCAGAGAGAAGGAATAGGATCATCCTTGATACAGTGCACACCATCATGATTGAATGAAAAGTTGCACACACCTATTGGAGAGATGCGGTCAATACAATAGTCTATACCATCAATAGAATACAATTGAGGTTTGGCGCAGACAAGACATCTTATGAGCTATGGTTTGGTAATGTTCCCATAGTGAAATACTTCAGAATCTTTGGAAGCAAGTGCTACATCAAGAGGGATGAAGCAATAGGAAAGTTTGATGCAAGAAGTGATGAAGGTATTTTCCTTGGTTACTCTACCAAAAGCAAAGCTTATAGATGTTTTAATTTAAGATTGAAGAAGATCATTGAAAGTGCTCATGTTAATATTGATGAAAAGTTTATGGTTCAAGAAAGATATCATGATTATTCACCTATAATTGAAGAAGAACTCATTCCTTCCACTAGTGAGACAGTTGTTGAAGAGATGTTTGATAGTATTGATGTATTATTCATTGACCTTGAAACAAGTGAAGAAGAAACTCAGAAGATAAATGAGACAGTATCACCTAAAGCTCCAAAGTTTACATCTAGATATCACTCTAAAGATGACATCATTGGAGATTAGAGTAGCAAAGTCACTACAAGATAAAAAAGCAAAGAGTTCAGCAAGCAATGAAGCGGTATATTTACTATCTCAAATTGAACCTTTAAGTGTTGAAGATGCATGTAATGATTTAGATTAGCATGATGCTATGAAAGAAGAACTGGATCAGATTATTAAGAATGATACTTGGGAACTGGTCCCAAGACCTAGTGATAAGAATGTGATTGGAACAAAGTGGATATTCAGAAACAAGATGAATGAATATGGTATAGTAGTAAGGAATAAAGAAAGGTTAGTATGTAAGGGATATGCGCAAAGAGAAGGTATTGATTATTCAGACACATTTGCACTTGTGAGAAGATTAGAAGCTATTAAGTTATTTTTAGCTTATGCAACATTCAAAAACTTCAAAGTTTATCAAATGGATGTTAAGTCAGCATTCTTGAATGAAGAATTAAAGGAAGAAGTATACATTGAGTAGCTAGATGGATTCACCTTATTAGAAAAGCCTGATATGGTATGTGTTGGATACAATTGTCTGAGGGAGATTGTTGGATATAATTGTCTAATTGTGTGTTGTCTTTGATGTCACACAAATGTCATATCATTGAGCAGTTCTATGTGTCTACCGAGCTCAGTCGATCAACAGGTGGTTTTTAGTGTCTATCGAGATCTTTTGGGCGTCAAAGGAAAGTATGGCAGAAAATAGTGTTAACCGAGCTTCCATGGTTATCAAAGGAAATTTAGTGTTTATCAAGTTCACTCGATCTCCAAAGGATGTTGTAGAATTCGCAATGTTTACCGAGTTCACTCGGTCACCGAAGGAAATCTTTCAGGATTAGTATTTACCAAGCAAGGTCGGCCCAATAAAGGATTTTGTTAATTTGAGAAATAAAGTTTGTTTATCCCAGCCGACTGTTGTAATGAGTGTTAATGATTATTAGTGCTGACTTGAAAATCTGAATGTTATATATATAGAAGGTCAAGTGGTAAATTAAAAAGTGTGAAGAATAGAGTGAAAGTGTGGAAGTTTGTGAGCGAACATGCAAATCATTTTGAAGGAAGGTGTGTGTGAATTTTGAAGGATGGTTAGATATCCTTGAGGAGCAGCAAAGATTTATTTGATCAGGAAGGATCTAGTGAAGCAAAATAGAGATCTATAATGAACAATTTAGTTGCATCATTATTCAGGTCATTTCATTGTTACTTTCTTACCATTGTAGCAGTGATTTCAAAATCTCTTAACCGAGTTGGTTTAATAGCCATTTTGTAAATCCTCTAACAAGGTGACAGTTCTATTGAATTGTTCAAAGACCTCTTACAAGGCCACTCCTAACAGGGTGATTAAATCCTCTAACAAGGTCACACCTAACAGTGTGTTTTGTAACTTTTTACCGAGTTGGCTCCTAACAGGGCATCACTTCAGAAGAGTGAAAAATAGTAACTAGTTACATTGGTGGTTTTTCCCATATTGGGTTTCCACATTAAATCTGGTGTCTCTTGTGTTTATGTTATTTTCTTTATGCATGCATGTTAATCACTGATGAATGCTTAAGAACAGTTATAATTAATACTCACTGCAATAACTGAGTTACAACATTTCTCTGTATGTTTACCGAGTAACAGCAGCAAATGATTTAATAAGACATCTAAGGGATATGTGGTAATATTTTTGTGGTTAACTGATTCAACCCCCCCCCCCCCCTCCCCCTCTCAGTTACTCCATCTATATTTCCAACAGTATGCAGATTGAAGAAAGCCCTCTATGGACTTAAGCAAGCCCCTAGAGCTTGGTATGAGAGACTTGATGGATATCTAACAAAAATTGGATTCAAGAAAGGAGCAATAGATTGTAATTTGTTTATCAGAGAGACATCTGAAGGTTTACTACTTGTAGCTATATTTGTTGATGACATTATCTTTGGGGGTAATGACAAACTTAGTACAAAATTTGCTAAGGAGATGCAGAGCGAGTTTGAGATGAGCATGATAGGACCTATTAAATACTTTTTGGGATTAAATGTGCATCAGATAGAGAAGGGCATTTTCATTAATTAGTATAAATATGTGAAAGAGATATTGAAGAAGTTCAGGATGGATGATTGCAAGCTAGTGGGTACACCTATGATAACAGGATGCAAGCTTACAAAAGAAGATGATTCTTCGGCAATAGATATAACATTGTACAAGTCTATGATTGGTAAACTCATATATCTTACTCAAACTAGACTTGATATTTCTAATGCAATTGGCATAGTTGGAAGATTTGCAGTAGAGCCTAAACAAAGTGACATCATGGCAGTAAAAAGAATATTTAGATATCTGCAAGGCACTATATATTATGGTCTATGGTATCCTAATTTAGATAATGTTGATAGTCATGTATATATAGATGCAGATTGGGTAGGATGTGTGGATGATAGAAAGAGTACACCAGGAGGAGTAGTGTTTCTTGGTGATAGACTTGTCACTTGGACAAGCAAGAAGCAGAATTGTATTTCTCATTCAATAGAAGAAGTAGAGTATGTTGCAGTAGCCTTGAATTGTTCTATAATTGTTTGGATCAAGCAGATGATAAAGGATTTTGGAATTCAGATTGATTATCCTATTGTTATTCATTGTGATAACACTAGCACTATCAACATGTCAAAGAATCATGTGATGCATGCAAAGACAAAGCACATAGAGATTAAGTATCACTTCCTAAGAGAGAAAGTGGCAGAGAAAGAAGTCAAATTCGATTATGTGAGTACAAAGGAACAACTAGAAGATATATTCACAAATCCCTTACCAAAGGATACTTTTGAGTATATCAGGGAGAAGCTGGGAGTAATTCCCTTCCCTGATTCTGCTTAGAAAAAGTGGAAAGAGCATCAGTCCTCAGTGACTGATGGATGGTTGACTACTCTAGTTCAGGAGTAGTACCGGAGCTTAAATGTTTGGCGCCCTTTGCCATTGATGTCAAAGGGGGAGTAGTATATAGTCATGAAAAAGTCATGAAATATAGCATTAAAAGGTGAGTACATATAGAATTAAGGAAGAGTAATATATAGCAGCAAGAGGGAGTAGTATTCAGTCATGGAAACAGTTCAGTCGAGGAAATGGAGAATATTGAAAAATATTGCAGCAGATGGAGGATTCATCCTTGGGGGAGTTTTGATGAGGAAATGGAGAATGTTATAAAATAATTGGTCATTTTGATTGGTGGTGTTTTTCATTCCATATGTTGCCATCAATGCCAAAGGGGGAGATTGCTGGAGATTTTCCAGCAAGCCAGTGTTGATTGTATGTTTGTCATTTATGACAACATATGATAAGTAGCATGCATGAAAGACTTACGTAGTAAGCTTTGAGTATATGTAGCATGGACATGTTATTAGCATGATATCATGGATGCAGATGTTAAATGTTAGTACAGACAGTTACGTAGCAGCTTGTGTTAGCAGTGTTCCTGACAGAGTTACAAGCAGTGTTATGTGAGTGATTGTCCGTACAATTATCATGGAGCCTTGCACCTTTGGATATGTGATGGAGACATGCTAGTGATGTTACATTCATGGATGTAGAGTTTTTTATATAGTAGAAGTGAATTTATGTAGTCGTTATTCACTAGTTGCAGTTTCCTATGTTTATCCAGAAGAGCCGATAGAGATTATATTGGTACAGGAGTTACACCTATCATTTCGGTATGCATGCTTAGATTTGTGATTAGAGAAGATTTAAGAAGGTTTGGTTAAGAGCACGTGATGTAATTCAACTCAAGGAGAAAGTATCAGTTAAATTGGTAGAGCCGACAGTATGTAGCATGCGTCTACACTTATTAATTTGGACAAGTCCCAGTTTGTGTTGCGTGCTTAGTAGAGCCAAATGAAAGATTATTGGAGAGTGTTATTATTTCTCTAATATGATTTCAAGGTGGTTCTAATAGGTTGACTTGATTATATCATTTAGAGAGAAGATATTTATAGGCAGTCATTTATGATTGCTAAGACATGGTTCAGAGTTGAAAGATAAGAGCAGAGCAGAGAGTGCAAAGTGTTGAGCCATCAGCAGAAGGTCTATGTGACCAAGTAAAGAGTATATGCTATTCATTGGAACTGATCAAGACAGTAGGTCTACCTCGCAGTTCACCAAGATCCAGATATAGTGTGTATCTGTTATTTGAAAGGTTGCAACCTTCACCCCTTTGAGCAGTGAGCTCTCAGATAGTGCATCCTCACCCCTAATAGGGTCAAACATAAAAGACTCCTAACAGGTTCCAACCTTTGACCAGGTCACTGTACTTATTGCATTGTAAAGATCAACTACTAACAGGGTTGTAAGATATTCTAACAAGGATCATTATACACTAGTGTAGTTTATTAGTGGGTGTCAATTCCCACCAGGGTTTTAACCTATTTGGGTTTCCCCGTAACCAAAATATTGGTGTTGTGTTCAAGTATTATTTCATTGTGTTTATGCTTAATGTTTAAGTATACTTATTTGGATAAATAATTGAAACTTTTAGATAACTGATTCACCCCCCCCCCCCCCTCTGAGTTATCTCTTGGGACTATTCCTAACAGATGGTGCGACCCATTTTAGGGCCAAAACTGGATTTTGAAGCTCTAATCCTGAATTGCATTATAGTGTCCCAAATGGTGGATTTGATAAAAAAAAGTGGAAGTCCCGCACCTAATTTTGCCCCAATTCCACTAACCAAACGGGGCCTTAGTTTGTCTAGATCTTTGGGGAGCCAAAATTTATTACCCGATCAGGAGACCTAATTGTAATTAGGCTTGTTCAAGGGAATGTGTGTCAACACTTGTTGAAAGGTGGACTTGGATTTTAGAATCTTGTTCCTTATGTGTTGTATGGCCATAAGAACATCACTATATAGGTCAGTGTGTTGGTTTGGTCTAGTGGGCCATTCAAACCCCTAAGGACTTATATAGCCCACTAAAGCACTCAAGGTAGTATCAATATTGGTGATTTGTGTTGGTAGTTGGGTTGGAGGACCAAGATAGTGATCAAGGTGGAGATTAAAAAAAAAATTAAACCCTTGTGTATAAGGGTAGTTATTCTACCCAATCCTTTGCCTCCTCATCATATTGGTATCAGAGCTTTGAACTAGGTCACTTGGGTAGTATGGTTCTAGTGTATGTTAGCGGAGGAAGAAGAAGAATTCCTAGAGGCTAGGACCATGCCTCCAGAGAGCATGTCCCAAGATTCTATCAAGAAGTAGGTAGAAGAAATGTTAGAGGACAAACTTGGAGAAATACAAAAAGACAAAAGGAAAGAAAAAGAGGGAGAAAATGATACTCATGAAGAAGGAGAAGGGAAAGAAGAGACCCCTAAGCAGGTGGAGTTACCTGCATATTAGAAGGCTTTTATGGATGCATTAAAGTCAGTAAAAAGAGATGCTACCGAAGGATTGCCAATGTTTAGTGGAGGTCTAGACCCTACAGAGGTGATAGGCTAGGTTGAGTCTTTGACCAACCATTTTGAATATAAGGAGGTCCCAGAGAATAGAAGGGTTAAGTTGGCAAAGGATAAGTTGAAAGGATCCACCATCTATTGGTGGAATTTTGTGCAAGGGGAGAGGGTTAAGGAAGGAAAGATCATCATAAATTCATGGGAGAGGATGAAATCCTATGTTAAGAGTCAATGTTTACCCATTGATTATGAAATTCATATGTATAGAAGGTTACAAAATCTTAGGCTGAAATACCTAGATCTGAGAAGTTACTCAAAGGAGTTTCACAAGTTGAGTCTTAGATCAAAGAGACATGAAGATGAGTCAAAAAAGGTTGTGAGGTACTTGAATATGTTGGAGATTTCTAGCAAGCCAGTGTTGACTGTATGTTTGTCATTGATGACAACATATGGTATGTAGCATGCATTGAATTTATATGTAGAAAGCCTTGAACATATTTTGTATGGATATGTTATCAGTATGATATCATAGACGCCAAGGTTGATTCTGAGTGTAGACAGTTGTGCAGTTGTTTGTAACAGCAATGTTCCTGACAGTGTTGCAAGTAGAGTTTTATATTTAATTTGTAGTATGGTTACCATGGAGCATTGTGTGTTTATATTTGTGTTTTAGACATAATAATGAAGCTATGTTCATGAGTGCAAAGTTAGTCGTGGAGTTTCAGTTGAGTTATGATGTTTCTAATTGCCAGTTACAGTTTTAGGAGATTATTTGTTGAGAGCTGATAGTGTTTATATTGTTTTAGTAGTTGCACCTATCATCATGGTATGCGTGTTTGGTTTCATGATTTTTTATGAGCTAAGATTGTTTGGTTAAGAGTGCATAACGTAATTCATCTTGAGAGATAAGTTTTAATTAATTTGGTGGAGCGGACAGTGTGAAGCAATGCGTCTACTCATATTGGGTTATGCGGTCCTATTTTTGTTGTGTGCTTAGTATAGCCATTGGAGTTGTATTATTTCTCTAATATGATTTCAAGAAGGTTCTAATAGGCCAACTTAATTTTATCTTTTGGAGAAAGCTACTTATAGTCGGTCAGTTGTGGTTGTTGATTGTGAATTATGGAAGCTGTGTAAGAAGGTGTGAAAGTATTGAGCCACTAAAGCCATATCAATCATCTATTGAAGATCTATGTGAAGAAGTAGAGAGCGTATGCTATTCATTGGAACTGATCAAGATAGGAGATCTAATTCATAGTTCACCAAGATCCAAATATAGTGTGTATTTGTTGTGCAAAAGGTTGCAGCCTTCACCATTTGAGCAGTGTGCTCCCAGACAGTGTGTCCTCACCTTTAATAGGGTTATGTATTCAAGACTCCTAACAAGGTCCAACCTTTGACCAGGTCATTGTACTTCATGCATTGTAAAGATCAACTCCTATCAGGGTTGTAAGATCTTCTAACAAGGATCATTATACTCTAGTACAATTTATAGTGGATGCTAATTCCTACTGGGGTTTTTACCTATTTTTGGTTTCGCCGTAACCAAAATTTTGGTGTTGTGTTAAGTGTTATCTTGTTGTGTTTATGCTTAATGTTCTTCTGTACTAATTTGGATGAAGAATTGAATCTTGTAAATAACTGATTCACCCCCCCCCCCCCTCTCAGTTATCTCTTGGGACTATTCCTAACAATTGGTATCAGAGCCAAGTGCCTCGGAGAGAAAGTTTAACTTTTTGAGGTTGACCAAATGACGTTCTTTAGAAAAGAAAGTCCTAAGTTTGATGGAGAGAATTATCTAGACTAGAAGAAAAAAATGATAACACATTTGCAGTGCATTGGTTTTGAGATTTTTGAAGTAGCTACTCAAGATGTTCAGATTCCCTCTCTAAAAGATCTTGCCAAAGAAGATGCAACTATTAAACAAAAGGAAATGTTTATTCAAAATGCAATTGCCAAAGAATCCCTTATCAATGCCTTATCTGGCAGTGAGTTTTCAGAGATCAAGAAAGTGGATAAAGCCTACAAAATATGGAAGTATCTAGAAGACATGTTTGAAGGAGATATCAAAGCTAAGAATGCACGTAGAAAGACATGGAAGAAAAGATATAATACTTTGGATATGCTACCTGAAGAGAACATCAGAGCCTACAATCAAAGAATTAATGAAGTAGTTGTAGGAATCAGAAACAATGGTGGAGAGATCTCGAAAGAAGACATTATGGATAAATTAATGACTACTCTAACAGCAAAATATGAGAACAAGATAAATATCCTAGATGAGACTATGCAGTTTTCAAAAGACTTCAAGAGAGAGACCTTAATCAGCAAGATTTTAGTATTTGAGATATCAAGATTGAAGACAGAGCCTAAAAGTGAAACAACATTCAAAGCCTCAGTCCATGGTAAGAAATATTTGAACACCTCTAGTAATTTTGATGATGAAGATGATGATAAAGAACTAGAAGAATTCATTGCTATGGTTGCTAAGAAAGAAAGAAAAGGAAAAGGAAAATATGAAGGTTAGTTTCCATTTAAATTGGTCATTTTGCATCTAAGTGTCCTACAAGAGTAAAGAAGTACAAAACTAATTTCAAGCCTAAGTATACAAAATAATGTTACTATGTTGAAGATGGAGTGTTAGATGAAGATTCAATAGAAGATGAAATTAGATTTATTGCAATTGAAGATATGGAGAAAATGTTTGATGACATGGATATTGAAGATGAAAAGAAAGTAGAAGAGCTAGCATTTATTTCACAAGCAGACATCAGAATGAACTGGATCATTGACAGCGGATGTTCACATCACATGACAGGAGAGAAAGACATATTTGTACATTTGGATAAGTACAAAGGCAACATGGTTAGATTTGGAGACAACACTCCTAAACCTATCATAGGAAAAGGAGCTATCACTTTGGATGGAAAGAACAGCACTGATGATGTTCTATATGTTGATGTTTTGAAGCATAACTTACTGAGTGTTGGATAGTTACTTGACATAAGATATCAATTGGAATTCAAAAACAACAAGTGTGTCATTAATAACAAAGAAGGAGTAATGATTGCATTCGGTTCAAAAACAAAAGGTAATTTTTTTAGCTTAATTTAGAAGCTAGTTATTTTGTTGCAAAAGTAGATGATAGTTGGTTATGGCACAAAAGACTATGTCACATCAATTTTGACAATATAGTAAAGATAAGCAATGTAAAGGTAGTAAGAGACCTCCCTAGTATTAGAAGACCAGTTGATACAATGTACAGGGAATGTGTGATGGGAAAGCATGTAAAGAACTCATTCAGAAGCAAGCAGAATTCAACAGAGAACAAATTGGATCTAGTGCATACAAACCTATGTGGACCAACTCAAACAAGATCATACAATGGTGAAAGGTACTTTATTTTGTTTGTTGATGATTACTCTAGAATGATGTGGGTTGTGTTCTTAAGAGATAAATATAAAGCATTTGAGAAGTTCAAAATATTCAAAGCTAAAGTTGAAAATGAGTCTGGATTAAAGATAAAATGTCTAAGATCGGATAAAGGAGGAGAATTCACTTCTGACAAATTTTATGAGTATTTTGAAGAACATGGGATAAAGAGACAGCTAAGTGCACCTAGAACCCCTCAACAGAATGGAATTGTAGAAAGAATAAATAGGATCATACTTGACACAGTGCGCACTATCATGATTGAAGGAAAAGTTGTACACACCTATTGGAGAGAAGTAGTCAATACTGCAGTCTATACTATCAACAGAATTCAATTAAGGCCAGGCGCAGACAAAACACCTTATGAACTATGGTTTAGGAATGTACCTACAGTAAAATACTTTAGAATCTTTGGAAGAAAGTGTTACATCAAGAGAGATGATGGTGTTGGTAAGTTTGATGCAAGAAGTAATGAAGGTATTTTTCTTGGTTACTCCACTAAAAGAAAAGGTTATAGATGTTTTAATTTGAGATTGAAGAAGATCATTGAAAGTGAACATGTAAAGATTGATGAAAATTTTATGATTCAAGAGAGATTCTATGATTATGCACCTATGATCGAAGGAGAACCTAGACCTATTAGTAGAGAAGAAAATGTTGAAGAAATGTTTGACATCATTGATGTATTAATCATTGAACCTAAAATAAGTGAAGAAGAATCATAGAAGACAGATGAGAGAGTCACACCTAATGTTCCAAAATTCACATCTAGATACCATTCAAAAGAAGATATCATTGGAGATTAGAACAAAAATGTCATGACAAGATCAAAAGCAAAAAGTTCAATAGTTGATGAAGCGGTATGTTTACTTTCACAAATTGAACCTTTAAGTGTTGAAGATGCATGTAATGATTCAAATTGGCAGGAAGCAATGAAAGAAGAGTTAGATCAGATAGTTAAGAATGATACATGGGAATTGGTCCCTAGGTCTAGTGACAAAAATATGATTGGAACCAAGTGGATATTTAGAAACAAGATAAATGAAGATGGTACAATAATAAGAAATAAAGCAAGACTAGCATGTAAAGGATATGCGCAAAGAGAAGGAATTGATTACTCTAATACATTTTCCCCTATAAGAAGACTGGAAGCTATAAATTTATTTATAGCCTATGCAACATTCAAAAACTTTAAAGTATATCAAATGGATGTCAAGTCAGCATTCCTAATTGGTGAATTGAAGGAAGAAGTCTACATAGAGCAGCCTAAAGGATTCAGTTTATCAGATAAACCTAACATGGTTTGTAGACTAAAGAAAGCCCTCTATAGACTAAAGCAATCCCCTAGAGCATGGTGTGAAAGACTTGATGGTTACTTGACAAAGATTGGATTCAATAAAGGAGCAGAAAATTGTCACTTATTCATAAGAGAGACACCTAAAGGATTATTAATAGTTGCTATATTTCTTGATGACATTATTTTTGGTGGTAATGACAAGCTTAGAGTAGATTTTGCTAAAGAGATGTAGAATGAGTTTGAAATGAGCATGATTGGACCTATCAAGTACTTTTTGTGATTGAATGTGAAGCAGACTAACAAAGGTATATTCATTAATCAGTCTAAGTATGTGAAAGGGATATTGAATAAATTCAAGATGGATGATTGCAAGCCAGTAGGCACCCCTATGATAACAAGAAGCAAGCTTTCGAAAGATGATGATTCTACAACAGTTGACAAGACTCTATATAAGTCCATGATTGGTAAACTCATATATCTTACTCAATCTAGACCAGATATTTCTAATGCAGTTGGTATTGTTGGAAGATTTGCAACTAAACCTAAACAAAGACATCTTATGGAAGTAAAGAGGATATTCAGATATTTGAAAGGAACTATAGACTATGGTTGATGGTATCCTAACTCAGAAAATGTAGAACTTCATGTGTATACAGATCCATATTGGGCAGGTTGTGTTGATGACAAAAAGAGCACCTCAGGAAGAGTAGTATTTCTTGGAGATAGACTAGTTACTTGGACAAGCAAGAAGCAGAATTGTATTTCTCAGTCAACAACAGAAGCAAAGTATGTAGCAGCAGTATTAAATTATTCTACAATTATTTGGATCAAGCAAATGATAAAAGATTTTGGAATTCAGATTGATTATCCTATTGTTATTCATTGTGACAAGACTAGCACTATCAATGTGTCAAAGAACCCTGTGATGCATGCAAAGACAAAAAACATTGAGATAAAATATCACTTTCTAAGAGAGAAAGTTGCAGATAAAAAAGTAAAGTTAGATTATGTGAATACTAAAGAATAGTCAGCATACATATTCACAAAGCCATTCTCGAAGGATACATTTGAGTATCTCAGGGAGAATATGGGAGTAATTCCCTTCCATGGATCTGATTAGAGTTTGAAGAAGTGCATCAGTCCTCAGTGACTGATGAATGGTGGACTACTCTACTTCAAGAGTAGTACCTATGCTTATTTGTTTTTTGGCATCCTTTGCCATTGATGTCAAAGGGGGAGTATATAGTCATGAAAAACAAAACAGTTGATCTATTCTAAGGAGGAGTACGAAGTAAGGTGGAGTATATAGTAAGAAGATGTAGCAGCAGATATTTAAAGGAGAATTCACTCTTGGGGGAGTATGTTGTTAAGGAAATGGAGAATGTTATTGTATTTTTGGATTGGTGGTATTTTTCATTTCATATGTTGCCATCAATGCCAAAGGGGGAGATTGTTGGATATTTGCCAGCAAGCTAGTGTTGACTGTATGTTTGTCATTGATAACAACATATGGTATGCAACATGCATTGAAGTTATATGTAGAAAGCCTTGAACATATGTTGTATAGATATGTTATCAACATGATATCATAGACACAAAGGTTGATTCTGAGTGTAGAC
The DNA here is from genome assembly GCA_027943335.1 of Chamaecyparis obtusa. Taxonomy (NCBI): domain Eukaryota; kingdom Viridiplantae; phylum Streptophyta; class Pinopsida; order Cupressales; family Cupressaceae; genus Chamaecyparis; species Chamaecyparis obtusa. The sequence goes on along the minus strand of BSBK01001325.1, from coordinate 236,794 downwards.
AGTTGTACAATTGTTTGTAACATCAGTGTTCCTAACAGTGTTGCAAGAAGAGTTTTATATTTAATTCATAGTATGGTTACCATGGAGCCTTGTGCATTTATATTTGTGTTGTAGACATAATAATGAAGCTATATTCATGAGCACATAGTTAGTTGTGGAGTTTTAGTTGAGTTATGATGTTTCTAATTGCCAGTTACAGTTTTAGGAGATTATTTGTTGAGAGTCGATAGTGTTTATATTGTTTTAGTAGTTGCGCCTATCATTATGGTATGCGTGTTTGGTTTCATGTTTTTTTATGAGCTAAGATTGTTTGGTTAAGAGCGCATAATGTATTTTAGCTTGAGAGATAAGTTTCAGTTAATTTGGTGGAGCTGACAGTGTGAAACAACACGTCTACTCATATTGGGTTGTGCGGTCCTATTTGTGTTGCGTGCTTAGTATAGCTATTGGAGTTATTGTTAGAGAGTTGTATTGTTTCTCTAATATAATTTCAAGAAGGTTCTAACAAGCTGACTTGATTTTATCTTTTGGAGAAGGCTACTTATATCCAGTCAGTTGTGGTTGTTGATTGTGAATTATGGAAGTAGTGTAAGAAGGTGCGAAAGTATTGAGCCACTAAAGCCATATCAATCATCAGTTGAAGATCTATGTGAAGAAGCAGAGAGTGTATGCTATTCATTGGAATTGATCAAGACAGCAGGTCTAATTCACAGCTCACCAAGATCCATATATAGTGTGTATCTATTGTACAGAAGGTTGCAGCCTTCACCATTTGAGCAGTGTGCTCCCAGATAGTGTGTCCTCACCTTTAACAAGGTTATGTATTCAAGAATCCTAACAGGGTCTAACCTTTGACCAGGTCATTGTACTTCATGCATTGTAAAGATCAACTCCTAACAGGGTTGTAAGATCTTATAATAAGGATCATTATACTCTAGTGCAGTTTATAGTGGGTGCTAATTCCCACCAGGGTTTTTACCTATTTTGGGTTTCCCTATAACCAAAATTCTAGTGTTGTGTTAATTTTTATCTTGTTGGGTTTATGCTTAATGTTCTTCTGTACTAATTTGGATAAAGAATTGAATCTTGTAGATAACTGATTCACCCCCCACTCCCCCCCCCCCCTCTTAGTTATCTCTTGGGACTATTCCTAATAGAATGGATTGAGAATGGACATTCAAGATGAAGTTTCTATGTTGGCACTAGAGATAGTGCACAAATGCTTCCAATTGGCCCTAAGGGAAGTGGAGAAGTTAAGAAGAAAGGAAAAGCAAGGCACTAAAAGAGGTAAAGAAAGAAGAAGTTTCGGAGGCAAAGGCATTTTTAGAGGGATAAGTCCTAACCAAAGGTCTTATGGTGAGTCTAACCAAGGAGATAAAGTTGGGGACTCAAGTAGTAGAGGATGCTATAGAGGAAGAAGACCTAATGGAAGAGGAGGGACAAATAGATCAAGGAGAGGATCCAAGCTCTCTAATATGAGGTGTTACAATTGCAATCATATGGGGTACCTAGCCTATAGGTATCTAGAGAAGGCCTCAACTTCTCAAGGTGGAGAAAAGAGAGTCACCTTGACACAAGATGATGCAAGGAGTGTGATATCTCCTAAAGTTAATTGGGCATCAGAGATGGGGGAGAACCTAATGATTAGAAGGACCTTACTCAAGGAACCGGTGAAGACTGAACGACCATAAAGAAGGGATTTTTTCAGGATCAAATGCAAGATTCAATGTAAGGTTTGTAAAGTTATGATTGATTCTAGTTCTACTGTCAAAATTGTGTCTTTGGAAGTATTAAATAAGTAAAAGTTGGAAAAGATACCCCATAGTTGTCCATACAGAGTTAGTTGGTTGAATAAGGGGAAACACATACTCATAAATGAACAAGCATGGGTAGAGTTTAGTATAGGGGGTTTTAAGGATAAAATTTTGTGTGACATCCTTCCGATGGATGCTAGCCATCTCTTTCTTGGTAGACCTTCACAGTTTGTAGGAAGGCTCATCATGGTGGGGAAAGGAATGCACATTCTTTTTGAAAGGATGGTGTGAATTACAAAATACGGTCATTGATAGAGGAGGATCCTAAATAGTTTGGATCTAGTGTGATGATGGTGGGGGACAAATAATTCTTGGATACACTAAAGTAAGAAGGTGAGGTAGGATTTGCATTAATACTCAAACCTAAAGAATAGGAGATGAAGAATGTAGGGACAAAGATTCCTAAGGAGGTACAAGAATTGTTAGGAAATTATAAATGTGTGTTTGAGGAAGACGTGCATGATTCCCTTTCACCTATTAGGGATATTAGTCACCAAATTGATCTAATTATAGGGGTTATCCTTCCTAATAAGGATGCTTATAAGATGACCCCACAATAGAATGAGGAAATTTCTAAACAGGTGCAAGATTTGCATGATAAGGGATTGGTAAGATAGAGTCTAAGTCCTTGTGTGGTACCCATTGTACTAGCTCCTAACAAAAATGGTAAGTGGATATTATGTACAAATTCTAGGGCCATAAATAGGATAATGATAAGATACAAGTTTCCTCTACCTTGGATTGAAGACCTAATGGAATGTTTGGGGGGAGCCACCTACTTTTCCAATATAGACTTGAAAAGAGGGTATCACCAAATAAGGATCGGAGAGGGGGACGAGTGGAAAACTACATCCAAAACTAATGATGGGATGTATGAGTGAATTGTAATGCCCTTTGGTATTTCCAATTCCCCTAGCACCTTTATGAGGCTTATGAATGAGGTGTTTTTTGATAATTCCACCACAAACATACCTATTGCTAATAATCCTTTGTCTATTGTCACTTCCCAACCATAACTTTACTCCCAAGTACCTATAGTGATGGCACAACCTACATTTCCATTCCCTCTTCCTAGCCTTATAAATAATTCTAATCTCAAGAACATACCCATTGTTGCACTTCCAAAGTTCTATGGTCTAATCACTGAAGACCCTAATACCTTTCTATTTGAGTTTGACATTCTTTGTTGAAGTTTTGATTACAATCCTAATAATCACAAACTCAATTTTTTTCCAACGATGTTAAAGGAGTCATCTTTAAGATGGTTTATGGGATTAGGGGCTAATGCAGCAACTGATTGGAATGAGATGCAGACTTTGTTTTTGTAGAAGTATAAAGAGTATTGTAAGGGGGGCGACTTGAAAGGGGATGACATTTTTTGTATGTCACAAAAAGATGAAACTTTGGAAGATTACATCTCACGCTTCATGTATATTTTTGCAGAAGAATCTTTAGCATACGTTGTAGGAAGAATCACAAAAACTCATTTTCTTGAGGGGAGTAAACGATAACTATCTTGAAGCACTGGATCTTATGGCTAAAGGAGATATTTCTCAATATTCCTAAGATGATGTTAAGAAAACCTATCTTAATTATTCAAGTTCAGGAGTGAAGAAAGGCAGAGGATTTTGACCCATACTTGCTAAAGCAAATGGCTCTGGTATCTCTAAGATAGAATTTTCCAACCTACTATTAGATTTCAAGCAAGATATTATCAATTATGTTGCTACACACTTGGACACAATGCAAGCCAAAAATAAGCATGAAGATGTTGAGGCAAAGCTAGCTAAATATCAGCAACAAAAGGACTATCAGTGCAAGCTAGTGGCGAATTTGGAGACCCAACACCTTCCTATTGCATTCAGGAAAATAGAAGGAGAAGATGAGAAAGTATTCTTTGTTGCTCAACGTCGGCCATGGGCCCCGAGACAAGGTATGCCTCAAGATCCTTTGCAATCTTTTAATCCTTATAATAACTAATGGAAAAACCAGAATTTTCAATATCCTTCTCAGTATTCCCAACCTACTTGGAACAATGTCTAGCCTAATACTCAGTAGAAACATTGGTTTAATTCACAAAAAACCTAATGGCCACAACCTCAAAACCAATGGTAGCCACCACAAGGGAATTGGAAACCATATACCAGTGGTAAGGACCCCAATAATGGCCCAATCAAAATCCTCTTTATCAATCATTACCACCTCCAATGTCTCAACTGACACTCATGCCACCCCCTGCAACCACAAGTCCTCCACTAAGGCCAACACAATTACCTACTCAGCCACATCCTAATCCTAACAACAAGCAACAACATCAACTAGTGTATGCTACTGATACTCAATAGTATCCTACCTATGCATTAGAAATAACTGATATACACTTAAGATCTGGCATCATTTTACCAGCACCAAAACCTCTTGTTATTATGGAAGTTCTAGACCTTCTTGTAGCATCAGCACCAATTCCAGAGCCTACTTTGCCAAATACAGTTCCACCAACTAATACACCAAGTCAAGTTGATGTTCATACCACAGTTAATCCTCCTTTTCATCAAAGGATTAGAGATGATAAATTTGTACCCTAGGATGAAACACCATTTGATATTCTTGATCAGTTGAAAAACATGCATATTCAAATTCCACTCTTTCAAGCTATCAAATATGTTCCTATTTATGGGAAAGCCATTAAAGAAGTTTTCCTCAAGAAGCCTAGACGTAAGAAAAAGGACCCCCAAGTAGTGCATGTTATTGGTCAACTTGTAGATATTATGTTGGAAAAGATAGTCATTCCAAAGTACTCTAACCCTAGTAGTCCAATTTTTAATATTATAATTAATGGTCAGTTTTTGAAAAATACTTTAATAGACTTGGGTGCTACTATTAATGTTATGACTAAGGATATTGTGCATAGACTGAGTGTAGAGGGATTGAGGACCACTCCAATAGTCTTACAACTTGCAGACAGTTCCACTGTCATGCCAGATGGCATAATAGAAGATATAGTAGTTACATTGGATTCCTAAGAATATCTTGTTGAGTTTATGATATTATCACCCAAGGTAACTCTTGTTGGTTACCTAGTCATCCTTGGATGACCTTGGTTAGCCACAGTTCATGTTGATATCAGTTGGCATTTAGGTAACATGACAATTTTAGATGGCCAAGCAATTAAGAAGTTAGGATTATATCCTCCAACCCAACCTCAACCAGATTTAAGTACTCCTATTTGGCTAGATTTAGGAGATGAGGTAGAAGAGCTTAACTCTGTTGCCCAACTGATGATGTTACACATGAAATCTTTCTTGAAACTTTAAGAAGATGATGATTTGATTCAAAGCATCCTTTCTAATGACTATGTCACAATAAAAGACAACTCTAAAAGCTCTATTATGCAGTTGTATACCTATGAGGACTATATTCTACCTATGCAACCTGATATTATCCATCAATTACTACCATGTGAGATATCCACAACTCTTATACCTAAAGTATCAATGCTTGAACTGACAATAAATGTGGATCTCTCACTTGGTCACAACCTACATGTCAACAATAAAGTGTCACCACAACAATTAACATTGTTAACTCAACTCCTTTGTAAACATGAAAAAGCTTTTTCTTGGGACTAAAGACATGAAAGGATTGAGCTCAAAACTCTATACACACAGAATTTACATCAATGAAGGTAGTTTACCACTCTGCCAACCTCAAAGAATAATTAACCCAGCCTTGAGATAAATTGTACAGACTAAGTTGTTAAAAATATTGAATGTTGATTTTATTTACCCAATCTCAAACATCAAATGGATTTCTCCTTTGGTAATATTACCTAAAAAAGGTGGCAAATGGATAATATGTGTAGATTACGGAGAACTGAACAACGCTACAAAGAAAGATCATTTTCCATTATCATTCATTAATCAAGTTCTAGATACCTTAGCCGCTAAAAAGTACTTTTCTTTTCTTGATGGATATAGTGGATATAACCATATCAACATTACTCCAGAGGATCAAGAAAATAAAACATTTACATGTCCTTGGGGAACATATGCCTATTATGTGTTACCTTTTGGTTTATGTAATGCTCCAACTACTTTTCAAAGAGTTGTAATCAACATCTTTGTTGATATCTCACATGACTGCATGGAAATCTACATGGATGATTTCACCACATTTGGTGTTACTTTTGAAGAATTTTTGGAGAACTTAGAAAAGGTGTTGATAAGAAGTAAAGAACACAATATGTCCCTGAATAATGAAAAATATTTCATGATGATGCAAGAAGGAGTTGTGCTAGGGCACTTCATCTCAGAAGCTGGAATACAAGTGGACCCTGCAAAAATAGAGGTAATTCTTACATTGCCTACACCTACAAAGCAAAAAGATGTCAGATCATTTTTAGGATATGCTATTTATTATAGGCATTTATTAAAAACTTCAGTCAAATAGCCAGTCCATTATACATATTGCTTACAAAAGAGTCTGAGTTCACATGGACACTAGCCTATGAGGAATCTTTCTTGGAGCTCAAGTCCCTTCTTACAGAAGTACCAGTGCTTAGAGGGCCTGATTGGTCTTTACCTTTCCATATTCATACTGATGCTTCTGATTATGCAATAGGATCATTCTTAGGTCAGAAAGCCAATAACCTTGAAAATCTCATTTACTATATCAGCAAGAGTTTACATGGACCAGAGCTCAATTATACAGTCACTAAAAAAGAATTGTTGGCAGTTGTCTATGCTTTGAATAAATTACACCATTATGTAATAGGAAACCCAATCTTTGTTCATATTGACCATGCAGCCATCAAATATCTTATGAACAAACCTACCATTGTAGACAGGTTAGCAAAATGGCTTTTGCTCTTACAGGAATTTGATCTAAAAATCATTGACAAGCTAGGTAAAGCTAATGTTGTGGCTGATTATTTATCCAGATTCTAGAATGATGACACTGATACTTTTGTGATAGATGACACATTCCCTGATGAACATTTGTTCCATATTGCTATCAAAATCCCATGGTATGCTGATATAGCAAATTACCTTGCAACTGACAAGATGTCTACACATTTTTGTCCTAAGGAAAGGAAACTATTCATTGAGAAAAAAATTCAACTTTCTTGGATTGACAATATATTGTTCTATATTGGTCCAAATTAAGTAATGAGGAGGTGTGTACGAGAAGATGAAACTTATGACTGTACACACTAAATAGTGCACTTCTCTAAGTCATTACATCCAAGGGAATCCATGAATGGGAAACCTTAGAAAGTGACCTAGAGCTCCCTATGAATGGAGTTGCAAGGATTTTAAGATTGCTCTCAGCTAGAGCTATAAAGCTTATGACCTTGCTAGTCAACCACACAATGGGAGATTCAAGGAAGACAAGGGCAAGAGTGCCAATATCCTCAAGAACCAATATGAAATGCAATGCAATGCTATGCTATGAAGAAAGTACAAGCTAAGCTATGGAAATGAAAGTACAAATATTACAAAGCCTCCTAATTAAACTAGGTGAGCTAATCTAAAGCATAAAGGAAACTAAGCTATGAATGCCATGATAATGAAACTAAAATGCAAGAATGAAGCTAAGATAGAATGTAAATGTAAAAGCTAAGAATGCTCCAAATCTCCAAAGCTCCAAAGTCACCTAGAAAACCTATAGCATAACATTAGTATTCAAAAGATTCATATCCTAAAATGAGAAGAGAGCCCTTCTTTTATAGGAAATGAGAAAGAATGGACCATGGAGATTAAGAGTCAAAAGATTTAATCAACGGTGGAGCTTGAAAGAGGAGCAATCCATGTGCACAAATATCCTCCAATGAGAAAATAAGAGTGGACTTTTGTGTCCATATGAGACAAAAAGTGTTTTTTTCCCTTTTTTTAATAAAATAGGAATAATGCTTTATTATTTGTGCAACTTAGGATAAGAGGAAAAGTGGGAAATTTTTATTTAATAAAAGGGGAGGAAATATTCCTTTTAATTAAATAAAGACTTAGGATAAAATGGTTAATCCATAGAATAAAATCAAATAAATGATAGAATTAGGATTTGATCAAGGAAATTGATATTAAGCTGAAAATGTTGATTCAGGAAATTGATAAATTGCTAAATGATGGGCCCAAAGTCTAGGTGACCATTTTAGGGTGCATACAATGACATCCTCCATGCTTGTCATGATGAGCCCTGTGGAGGACACTTTGCAGCTAAAAGGATAGCTATGCAAATATTGACAACTGGTTATTACTGGCCTACACTCCATAAGGATGCAACAAACTACACCAGGAAATGTGATAAGTGTCAACAGATAAGATGCCCTACAAAGATAGATGAATTGCCTATAAATCCACAAGTGGTGGTCACAACATTTGATAAATGGGGCATGGACTTTTTTGGTCCTATAGATCCACCATCTAATGGAAAATCATACATTTTAGTTTGCACTAACTATGTCACCAAATGGGTAGAGATCAAAGCCATGAAACATGCACGCGACACCAAAGTGGCAGAGTTCCTATATGAAGAAATATTTAGTCATTATGGAGTGCCTAGAGAGATAGTAATGGATCAAAGAGCTTAATTCACATCCACCCTGATCATAGAACTAATGAATAAGTACAATATCAAACACAGGAAGTCCAGTCCCTACCATCCACAAGCAAATGGTCAGGCATAAGTCACCAACAGAGAAATTGAAGCAATTCTCACAAAAATAGTTCAACTAAATCGTTGAGACTGGAGCAGCCGCCTTCCAGAAGCAATGTGGGCTTATAGAACAACATGGAAGACAACAACATGATTCAATCCATTTGAATTGATTTATGGGAAAACAATAATGTTGCCTATTGAATTTGAGCATAAAACATTGTGCACTGCCCTAAAGCTAAACATTGATCTTCTTGCAGCACGGTGAGACCACCTTCTCCACTTCAACTCTCTAGATGAGATGATAAAATCATCTTCAAAGAGAACAAAGATAGTCTATAAATAGAGGAAGAAGTGGCATCAATCCCACATAAAGGATAGACACTTCTCAAAATTTGAATGGGCATTACTATTTGATTCACAGTTTCACAATATTTCAGGTGAGCTCCAAACATGACGGTTATGACCCTATGAGATACATCATGTCTTTAACAATGGAGTGGTGAAATTGTCAACAATTAATCCAGTTTATTTCAAACTATTGGTCAATGGTCATAAACTTCATCTATACCATCAACCCCAGACCAAGAATGATTTCATGCAGCAATTCAGAGACACTATTCCACAAGCACAATAGGTAATACTTTTTGCAGCAGAAGGTGCCAACCTTCTTCCTACAACTTCACCATAATTTCCTTTGGGTATGCTCATAATAAACACTTCATTTTAATAAAGTTTCTTTCTCCATTCACTTTCTAAATTCTTCTTTCCATTCCACCCCACTTCTCTACCTTCCATCCACACAACCTCCACATGATTACATTTTCTATTTTTCTGTGTTTTCAATAATTGCCACATCAACAACTGCAGACATCCTCAACACTCAATCTTTTGATGATGATAGCCACTCTCATCACCTATTAGTGCATTTGTCAACATAATGATAGGTACAACTCTTCAATATTTTCCACTTTTAGTATGTACATTTCAATTATTATATATAATATTGCACATGTTTATAAATTGGCATTACACTAGTTTCCTACCTCATGCTAAGTATGACAAGTGTGGACACTTGTCTTTATTTTGTAGGGGGCAGGGAAGTGTATTAATTTCTCCAAGTCACTATTCTTGTATCCATCATTCCTAGCAAGATTGTATGTCAGTTCAAATCTATACTTATATTCTATTTTATTAAGTTCTTTTATTTTTCGCACAAGTGTTGTACCTCTAATTCCAAATTACCTTCAATTTTTTACTTGATGTAACCCTAGGATGACATAATCAAGTTATGTGGAAGTTAATTGCATTTAAACTATAATTCCTTGTCATAAAGTGCCATTATTGTCCTTTTTTAAAAATATAACATAGAGATTGCAAGGAAATTTGTAGTTTAAGGTGCAGTTAGGAGCTTAATTTTAGGGTATTTCAGAAGAGATTAGGGAATTGGGGAATTTCAGAGTAGAAAATAAATTGTAATTGGCAAATTGTAGAAAGAATTTGGAGAAAGCATTTGGAACAATGGGAGGGAATTTAATGCATCATGAGCCAGTGGTCCACACCATTCTGCTTACAGATGTAGAAGCAGTCCAAAAATTCCATGCTTGTGGATGGCTTGGATATTTCTTAAAGTTGACAAAATATGACGAGAAAGTAGCCACCCAATTTATGAACACCTTCAAAGAAGGAGAGGCAAATGTGTGGGGCTTAACAGTTTTGGCAACAAAAGAACACATTGCAGAAGTAACTGGGTTTCCTACAATTGGGGAACATTATCCTAATGAACATGATGCTAGGTCAGCTCAGGCTCAGTTCACCCTTCCTTCAGACCCTCCATTGGAGGTGAGAAAACAAGGCTGCAAGCGTGGGTCCCTCTGATGCAAAGATCTCCCCTAAATAGGTAGATTTGATGTGGTATGGCTTTAGGTGTCCACTACACCCAAAATGACTTGTGAGAGTGCTCTACACCTTTGTATGATCCTGCAACAAACCACAAGTTACTATCCTCCTTGAGGATTCTATGTCTCTTGAGTAGAAACCCTATCTACTAGACTTAATCACAAAATAGGAACATAGATATTAAAAAGGGGATGGAAAGGTTCCAAAATACTCAAATGTACCTAATTTAAGTGACCCATAAACCCTTATGATGACTAAGGATTCGGACACCAATCCTGGTTAATAGACCTTCCTAGTTTGTAGCCCTAAATATGGATTTTTTGGCATATGATCCTAAAACTTCCCAAAGGACATACCAAAAAAATGCTAGATCCAGACACCATTTATAGATATGTGTCAAGTCCCCAAATCAATGACTCCCAATTTGAAAGGACAACACCAAACAATCATTGTTGCAATAGGCTTAATAGGCTTGATTCCTTGTGGAAGTCTTCACCAATCGAACTCCATAGACAAGCCACTGATTGGAATGGTATTAGGGACTCCAAAGAGAGCACAATCCACCATTAGTTTTCTTTTATCCACCCCCAAAGGGCTACTACTACTTCATTCTTCTCTATACTGTTTCAAGCACATAGAGATGGTTGGACTAGGGCTTGCAACCAAAAATGGTAAACCTTCTCCCCTACTCCCAGGCTTATGGAATCCTAAAATAAATTGGCCCTAATTTTATTTCCCCAAGGGGCATGGAATTACTATGGTGAGAAAGCAATTTGGGGCATGGTGTTTGTGAGCCCCTGGTTCAAGAGGGTTTCCTGTGCACCTGGTGAAGAAATCCCTCTAACTTTTGATCCTAATCTCCAATTTAACTCAAACCAAAATAATTTGACTCCTAATTCATGAAAAACCCCATATCTTCAAGTCTCCTCTTGGTACAAGTAAGTACAGGTCTGTGCACGAGTGATTTTGAGCACAAAATGTAGGGAAAAAAAGGTAATTTTATTGATTTGGTTGCAAATGTACATCCCTTTGTCTTCCACCCACTTGGAAGGGCTATTTGAAGACATTCCCCAATGAGTCCAACCATTTTTCAAAGCTTGTGACCATTGGGAAGAATTTACAACTTGCTTAGCAACTTTTTCAAAAGTTGTTGAGCAACCTTTTCTTGCATTGTGCAACTTTTTGCAAATGTTGCATTTTTGCTCCTATTGAGCCTATAAGGCCTAAGCCTTGGATCCCAAGGATGCAAAACAACATGAAACTATTAAAATAGTCCAAAAGACACCTAAGGTAGCCTAAGAACCTAATTGTGCCTTTGGACCATAGTCAAAACCCATGGTTTATAACCACACCAAGGGTGACTAGGCCTATTGACTTATTAACTAAATATAAGATGTTGTCTTTGACCCTTAGGCATGAAGTCCCTTGGGTGCATCCTTGAAGACCCATGGTGAAGATCTTCTATTGAAGAGTATAGGGAGGTGCTCCTGCACCACCTTTCCTGTCCTATTTGAGGAGCTAGTGACGCATATTATAAGGTACCTCACCTATAAAGGAAGGTTTTCCCATTTGCATGCACACCATTTTAAATTGCTTAGTTATATCAAGCATAATTTTCTAGTAAATGTTCCAAATTTTATGTATAATATGTTGAGTATTGGTGCTGAGGAAACCCAAAAAGGAAAAACAAATTTTGCTACCCACCATGCCCTGATTAAATTGCTTGTTGAAAGATCTCTCAGAGATGTGTCTCCCTTGGCATGGGATGAATTTGTTCGGGTCAAGACTTTGCATCCTCAAAATGAACCTATTGAACAACCTGTCAATGAGAATGAAATTCCCTTAGAACTAGTTGTTGAAACAACCATCCAAGGAGGAGAACTTGAAAATCTTAGGGAAAATGTACCTAATTCTTCTCAAAAGAGGAAACTGGTGAAGGAACTTCAGTTCCTAAGAATGAAAATGAACCCCAAAACACTATAGTTTCAAGAAATAAGAAAAGAAAGTTGGCTCTTGCAACAACCACTCCTACAGCAGAGAGACTGAAGAAAATTGCTAGAAAGAAGATTGCAGAGGTTACAGAGACTCCTTTATGGAGAAGTTCTCGAATGAGAGGGAAAATTCTAAATGTTCTTCTAGATAGTCAATCTGTTTCCTCAGATAAACCTGCCAATGAACCCCACATTGATTATGTTTTTGATAGTTCCCAAGCTCAAATGAATATTCTAAATAATGTCCAGAATTTAAATGAATCATTTGATAATCAGCCTAACAGTTCTTGCCAAGAGCCACCTCAGCAATAGAGTGATCCTTAGGAAATTCATCAAACAAAAGAACCTCAATTGTCTCAACCATTAGCTCACTCTTGTTCCAAGAATGCTATAGTGCCCTTTAAAAGAACTTGGTTCACTAATTACCTAGAGCAAGCTTGTAGTGAAAGGAAAAATCCTTAGTCAGAAGAGTTTGGTCCACCTACTCTCCAATCTATTTTTTTCAGTTTGTATGCTCAGTTTTCTTTTAAAAGAACTCTGTGGAAAGAAGAAAGAAGGACAATGCAAAAATAAATTGACAACCAAAGCGAGGAAATAGAAGATTTGAAAGAACAAATGAAAAAGAAGAAGTAGAAAATGGACCATGCCTTGAAGTTGGCCGATCAAATTATACCCTACAGGCCTCCTCCCAAAGTTTATGTCATTTGTTTAAAAGAGCAATTTCTTTTGTTTCAGTTAATGATGACCATCAAAGATAAAGATTCAAAGTTTAAAATAGCTCAAGCATTTTATGGTATGTACCAAACCCTTCCTACATGGCAACAAAACCTACTATGTGAACTTTACCTCCATAACTTTATCATTCCTAAAGAAATTGATTGGAATCCCCTACTTTACATTGGAGATATACATCTAAAGGCCTTAATGTCATGGATGCACAATGAAACCAATTATGATAGGCAATTAGATAATTACAGGGATCAGGAGAGATCAAAATAGTTATCCTTGAGGGTTGAAAGTAGTAAGTTTGACGTTTTACTGAGGGACTGGTTCACTCTCACTTATGGAAAGACAAAACCAAAAATTAGGGATATAATTTTTGCTGTTAGAGAAAAATTTTATAAAGAGTATCAGGGGATGCCTTATTTTACCTTTCAGGGAGCCCTAGTTGGTGTCAGGAATAGATGGAATAGGTTGCCAAAGGTTTTTAAGAAGTCAAAGCCACATAGTCCTCTCAACCTTGAAGCAATAATTAATCGGGTACCTAAGTACATGCAGTTGGGAAGGAAAATTCGACGTGAGCTCTGGTGTCCCTTGACATTCCAACCACCAATGTTAGAGAAATTTTTTATAAAGAGTATTAGGGGATGCCTTATTTTACCTTTCAGGGAGCCCTAGCTGGTGTCAAGAATAGATGGAATAGGTTGCCAAAGGTTTTTAAGAAGTCAAAACCACACAGTCCTCTCAACCTTGAAGCAATAATTAATCAGGGACTTAAGTACATGCAATTGGGAGGGAAAATTCGATGTGAGCTCTGGTGTCCCTTGACATTCCAGCCACCAATGCTTCTGTGGCATTTGTATGATATTAATGCTACCAAATTGGATAAGCTTCAGTAAGAGTATAGGATGGACTATTGGGAAAGGACCAGGGGGTTCTATTGCACTTTCAAGAGAAAAAGGAGGGGAAAGACTGAAGTTGGGGAGTTCAGAGGAATTCATAAGAAGTGTAATGCTTGAGGAAAAGCATTATGCTCGTAGGGGACAGATGATGGGGCAATAATTTGTCTTTGTTTTATAATACTTTTATATTCTGTTCTAGACATTTCCAAAACACTTGTTATGTCTTTTCAGTACTTGAACTTATGAACATGCTCTACGTATAGTCAAATCCACAAAACCTATGGGTATATAGTAGTCAATATACCTTGCCAAATATTATACATATATTTTAGTATTTTATATAATTGTTTGAATGTATGTCCTAATATTTGGATTAAGTTGAATGGTTGAATACTTGAATATATATGCATGTGCTACTAACTTTCTAGGGAGAGAGAAGCGACTGGAGAGTGGATCGGAAAACATTTGAAGAAGCGAAGAAGGCTTAGTCACGATGAGGAGAACCATTATGATACTGCATGACATGCCTGATAAATTGAAGAAATGATCATTTCAAGAAATATAGGAACACACTTACACTATATTTTCTCCATGGTGAATGTTTTGTTGAAGTGATTATGCAACCTTTATGATATTCTATCATGGACTATTGCATTCTCCTTTCTTTATGGTGTGAATTAGTTAGCCCTTATCTTTTATGTATAATCAATCCTCTATATAAAGGGATATGATTGTTAGATATCAAGTTAGACAGATGGTTATATTGTTATTATAATCTGAAACAAAGTTACTCTTTCCAGTTCTGTGTGTTGTTTTATGATAATGTAATCAGTTTTCTGGAAATACAATGAATGAGTGATTTTGGTTTATATTTTGTGTTGGTAGCTAGTAGAAGCCAGCCAAGGGGGGCACTTGGGAGGTGGATTAGATTAAATAGTTTAAGCATTTACAATAGTTCAAGTAGAATTCATTGTACTTTCCTATAGCACTATACATTGTCTATGTTCCTGCAGCAATTGCAAAGATAATTATTGTGAATGCTTTAGGTTGACATAATAGGCTAAGATTGAACTTATAGTTGTCAGCATCATTTTCATTAAGTAGTTGTGTGTGTTTACTTTCCTGCAACAATAGTGTAAGTTTCTTTCATGTATTTTCCTTCCTCCAGCTTAAGAAAAGTGGCTCCATGATAGACTTAGTGCACAAACAGTGGTCTCCCATTTCAAGTATACGTCCCTGGGTTGAAAATTTAAATGCACTTCATGATAGGGAAAATGATACTTAGTTTGAATATACTATTCCTAGGAGAAGATTTTGCATGATCATTATTACCTATTATGGGGTTGTTCACTTCTCTTTATGTTATGTGCCTATTTCCTTTGATTTGTCTTTTCTTGGGGGCATTTCACAATGGAAACATATCTAGTGGATGCATGTACACTCCATTAAAGCCATTGCTCTTGTTAAGGTGTTTGCAAAAGCTTTAACATGGGGGGAACACTCTGCTCACTTTTTACACACACTCACTTTTACAGACAACTTTTATTTATTGAATCCCTTTATGGATTACTACATGATCCTAAAGACTAGTTTCTCTTTTGATCTCTTCTTTAATTGTAAACGATCTGAAAGATTGATCCCTTTGTAGTTTTTCTCTTTGATCCCTTAAGGATGTACACATCCTTAGGTTTGGATTGCCTCTTTTTTGGTTTTTCTCTTTTGGAAAAAGAATTTTCCTGAGGGTAAATCCTCAACGGGTTGACTAGTTTTACACACACTTGCTAGACTGTTTAATGCCATCTTTTGCAACAACTCTATCTCTTTGTGTGGTTCACAATAGGATGTACACTTCTTACTGGGAAAGTTAATCACACTTCTTCTTCTTTTTTGTTAGTGATATCGATCTTGTTATGATTTTGGAGTTAACAAGGACTCGAGTCCACTAGGGGCTTGATGGATTCTTTTTCTCCTTAGTCATGATGAGATCATCTTATGCATTTTTGTAATGCTCCCTTTTCGGGGTACATTATATTATGCCATGTTATTAGCCTTTTCACCTTAGTCTGGAGGGCTAACTGTGACGTGGCAATGCTCCAGGAGATAATTGGCCTAGGTGGTTTCAGTTCCAGGCTAATTGGAGTAGTTTTCACAGGTTTCCAAGGTACTTACTATTTATAGTAAGTCAACAGGGGTTCAGAATTCTTGGCTTTTTAGTAGTGGATTTGGAGTGTCTCGTTGAGAGCTTTCTGACGAGCTATCACACATCGGCATTCGAGCTCGTTTGGGCATCTATTTTAATGATGGAAGATTCCTCACTTTATTTATTATTTTACTTTATAACTCAACGGTCATTTTATTTAAAAGTGACTTAAAGTGAAATTATAAAGAGAAGAAACGGGCATATGAAGAGTTGCAGTGGGGAAACTGAAGAGTCACAGCTGCAGCCATAAGAGGAGGTTTTGGTGTCTCATTCAAGATGCTTCAGTTTATGGATTTTTATCTCTCCTTGAGAATTTGAGAAGCTCCAACTATCAAATTAGAAATCTGAGGATGGAAACCTTTAGCATTTCTTGGTGGATTGGACAGAAACCCGATTCATCCCGTTGTAGATTCACTTCAGAATTCACCATTGTTTTACCAAGTTCTTACCATCTAGTCTTATTGTTCTTGCTATATTTTGGATTGGATTGATATTGTAATGTTTGGTTGTTGTATTGCTAATGTATAATGCAAAACCATATTTCTGAGTTATTTCATGAGAATGTATTTGCTGGTTATATGAATATATCTATTGGTTATTGTTATCAATCCAATGGTTATTTGCATGTTCTATTGGTTTTTGAATCTACATGTGATTTATTGGTGAAAATTAGTAAATGGCCGATTAGGGTCATTTCACTTTTTCTTTACTTTACCAAGAGTTTGTGTTGAGCCCATACTCTTGCTAAAGTGGGGGCTAAATGTAACATCTTAAAATGGAATCACCCATGTTAGGACATGTGTATCCCTCTTTAATGGATGCTTTGGACTCAATTCAAATGCCTCATATAGATCCATGGATGTGCATATGCTTATGTGCCAGTTTGGGCCCTATTATGTCCCTTTCCCCGCTTCTTTTTCCCGCTTTCCAAGATGCTGAGGTAATTCTAGAAGGCATTACCCTTCATTTATAGGCAAAATTTTGGCCTTGAACCTTAGGTCTAGGCCAAATTTTGGCCCTAACCTTATGGGTCACCCTCTTTGTGATCCTAGACTCTTTCAAAATTTCAAATTTATTCCCGCCTTCTAATCGACCCTTTTCAATCTTAGAGATGAATTGGGTATAAATAGAGGCCTTTCCTCTTCATTTGAGATATACACAAGTAGTTACATCTAATCACACATCCATACAAGTCTTCATATTTTATTCAAGAGCATTCTACAAGCATTTTTGGAGCATTCAAGGAGATCCTTTTGCAACACTTCAAGATTTCAAGCATAGGAGATCTCTTGAATTCTAGGAGCTTTCAAGGAGATTTGAAGGAGTTCATTGGAGGCCTTTTCATCTATCTTTTATGTTCTTGCATCTACCTTTCAATATATAGCTTCCTTCTTTGATGATAGTGCAGTTGGCAATCAAGGAAGGGCTTCTTCATTCTTGCATACCTAATTTGAGTACATGAACACATCTACATCCATTGATCTATTGACTTGGTGAGGTGGATCTATTGCATTTTATTGAGACATACTACTCTTCTGCAAGATTCAATTACATTGGAGCACTTCTTCATCCTTGTGGAATATAGATCTGAATCCTCAAGGGTTTCTACAAAAGTAAGTTGAATTCATACATTTGCTTTACTTTTTACATACATGCTTTCATATTTACATTTAAGATTGATTCCTCAACTAGTGATTCACCAAGGCAAGCCCCTAAAAATCCAAACAAAACCATTTTTCTTACAGGATTAGGTTTTCAAGAGTTTTAGATATGCTTTTAGGGAGTTCCAGAACAGGACATAGTCATAGATCCAGAGACAAAGAGTTTAGCAGAGAAGTTCTAGGCCGAAGTTTGACCTAGTCCTAGGTCTAGGCCGACCCCAAGTCGCCATAGACCTGAACAATCAACCTAGTCCTGGAGCTGAAGGATTTATGGGTTTTGTTCCTCTCATAGTTTCAGGTTAGGATCCAGCTCCCTTCGTTGTTCTGAGTAGTTATGAGTGCAAAAATATTGATCTGAATTGGACTTTTCTTCTAAAGTTGAGTTTACAATTTACATTATTTACTTTGTGTATTTGTCTTTTAGATCTTTCATATTTAATTAGATTTAGCATATTTCCTTCTTTCTTAGTTAATTTCCAAACCCTAGGCTTAAAGGAACTTGTATCTTCTTTCCTAGCTCTTGGATCTTTGGATTTTTGTTTGCATTGGAGCTCCTAAATCACTTTGGCAGTGCTAATATACTTGGATGTAGAACCTTGGGGGCTTGGATTAAAGGATATATTCCTTTGTGGCCCTTCCAATGTATAATTAGCCACGAAAAAGTGGGGTGTGTTACACTTATTATCCCCATCTCAATTTCCCCCCTATACACTTGAGTATACATGTGTTATATATGTGTTAAATACAATTTGTTAAGATTACACATGAACATTATATATATTCTAAGTTTTATAATTGTTTATATTCAATTGATGTCAAATAGGTGTTAAGATTAAAGATTAAAGATTCTTTGTTACTTGATATACATGAAATATATATGTTACTTGATTATTGCTTGTAATCAATTGATGTCAAATTTATGTGTTAAGATTAAAGATTAAAGATTATTTGTTACTTGATTATACATGAAATATATATGTTACTTGATAATTGTTTGTATTCAATTGATACCAAATATGTGTTAAGATTAAAGATTATTTGTTAAGATTATACATTTATATATGTTACTTTATTATTTCTTGTCATTCAATTGATGTGGAAAATAGGTGTTAACATTAAATATCCTTTGTTAATATTATACATGAACATTAAATATTGCTTGTATTCAATTGACGTTGAATAGGTGTTTTAAAATTAAATATTTATTAAAGATTCTTTTCTAAGATTTAAAAGATACATATATGTAATCAAATCATCTAATAAAATAATTTAATCATCTATGTATATAATCATCTAATCAAATCAAAACTTTCAAATAATCTATCTATAAATAAAACATAAACAGATGTATAAATCATTTAGATGCCAATCATAAATCTATATAATGTCAAGTCATAAATGTAACACATAAATCATCTAGAAGTCAACCATAAACACATAAATCATCTATGGATATGTCCAAAGTATATATAAATCTAGATATATATGTCAAATTATAAAAGACACATAAATCATCTATGTCTAGGTTCGGAGAGCATATAAATATATGTTTTGAATCATAAACTAAAAATATCAAACATGTAACAATGAAATGTATAATAAGTTTTGAATCAAATATCTGCAACATGTACTAAAGTAGGGAGTCATCTAGATGCATACGAATAGATAGACCCTCTAACTGAGTGTCATGAGCATCTTCTGGCCATGAAGCGACAACTAACCCCTGTAAGTTTAATACAACTTGATTGGTTATATACACATATAATTATTGAAAGTATTTAAAATATGCAAATACACTTACATATACATGTACACATTTAAAAGTATATTTAAAACTTACCTGACCACTAGCAGGTGTCGCATCCACTAAATCTCTCCTACGAACATGCTTTGATCCCACACTGGAGGTAACATGCTCTGCTAATTATGCCTACAAAATATTATACATCTATAAACATCACTATGTACATGACTACAATTAATTGTTCACTATAAACTAAAATTAAATTTAGCGTATATTGATGTTAAAAAGAAATCAAATTAAATACCTAGGTCTTAGGAGCAAGAGGATCATCACCATGCATGAGTGTATCATCGACAGAATTTGCATCACCCGCACCATCTCCGATATCAAATCTCTCTAGTAATGAATAGTGTAGTAGGGTGTGTAGTTGAGATGGGAGTGGCGTAGAGTCAGAAGATGGATGCAGTAACATATCCATAAAGGAACCTATATTAGTGCCAATGTAAATCAGAATTAACCCTCACAGTTTCTCCTCAAATGCCTATATTCCCTTAGTTGTGATGCAGACATCTCCAACTCATATCCTCGGCTCTGTAGTTGTAGAGTGATCTGTGGGTGCAAAGTGTTATGCAAAGTGTTGTAAATGGATCGATGGTGTGTCCTGGGTCAGTGGAACTACATGGCCATGTGCAATTCTGATGAAATCTCTAACAGAATCTATCAGTATCCAATTCAAGTCTGCAATATAAGAATATGACTGCAGAAAGTCCTCCAAAAAAGGAAGTGCCACATCTAAGTGACATTGTTGTCTAGAAAGTGCTTGTATCTCGTCTAGTGTAGGAAAACCTACAACTCTATATGCCTCATTGCTCAAGTCTGCAGTACTAGATGATGCCTCACAAGATGATATCGATTGGCTCAGTCTAGTCAAAATATATCTCCCAAGTGTGTCAGAAGTAATGGTGGTGACTGCACCTGCAATCTACCCTATCCTATCAACTACTTCCCTCTAGGAAGTAAATATAACTCTATCAATGGTAGTGGCTATCGTTGGTGCCATTGTCTAAGTCCTTTGCCTAACCAATTGTCTAGGAGTAGGTATAAATCGATCAGGCCTATGATATGCATCATGATCAATAACTTTGTTGTGCCCCTATCCAAAATATCTAAGAAGATCTAGATAGTTGACGTTGAGACCCAAATGGATCTCGATGTACAACTACTAGGCAAAATATAATAGAATGTGGTCATTATTAGGATAATGACCATGTGTTGCAAGGAATTCAGGGTATATCATGCAAACTATCTAAGGGATGACACATCACATAACCTAATACCCCCTCACCTTGGCCTTCCCATCATAAAATGGGAAGACCTCTCATTTGATGATCTCCTTAGGGACACGGCTCTAGACCGTCTCTAAAGCTACTTCACCCAAGACCTCAAATCTCAACCCTTGAAAAATAGTCTCAATAACCCATGAAGTAAATGAAGAATGATATTTCAACCTCATAATCATGTCCTCAAGCCTCCTTAATATATTAGTACATGTATCTATGTACAAACCAGCCTCAGATCAACTAATCGACTCTCAAAATCGGTCAATCTTTGTGCAAGAACTCTTATATATGGTAGCAATATCAAGATTGCAAGGTAGAATTGGGTGTGTACCAATAAACCTTATGTGCATCACTCTAAGGTACATCATGACCTAGTACATCTTGAGGTACATCAACTCTATCATGTGTGGCCATCTAAGGGTAAAATGTGTCAAATGTTAAAAATAAAGTACAAGTACATTACAAGTGCATATAAAATGGACACCAATATTAAAATCTAAAATTATACATGTACAATTCTAAATGACGCCATATAGGAACAAGAGAGAGAGAGGGTGTGTGTGTGTGTCTTTTATTCAAGAAACATGTAATAAACTACAATTTAAAAAAAAAACCTATATAGTTCTATACATAACATTTAAACATACCATAAATAAATCTAAATATCTAAAGATCTAAAGATCTAACTAGTCGTACATGTATATAGTTTATTTAAACATCTAACTAGGTCCTAGTAAGGGGTATTATGTTATAAGAGGTCCTAGTAAGGGTCTTATGTACTAAGGGTGTAGTATTATAATAGGTTCTACTAACTTGGGTCTTATGTTATAACAAGCCATCTTAAGGGATATTGTGTCATAATAGGTCCTAGTAAGGGTCTTATGTCATAATAAGCTTTATTATGTCATAATAGGTTCTATTATGTCATAACAGGTCATGCTAAGGATTCATAAGGGGTTTCATGTCATAATAGAGGGGTTGTTAAGTAATCTTATGTCATAAAAGATCCTACTAAGGGGTCCTAGGCATCTTAAGGGGCCCTAGGTGTCTTAAAAGGTATTAGGATGTACTAAGGGTTTATGGTTTAGGGCCAGGTATTGTGTCATAATAGGTCTTATTAAGACTCTTATGTCATGATAGGTTCTATTAAGTCACAATAGGTCCTACTATGTCTCAATAGATTCTACTGTGTCAAAATAGGTCCTATTGTATCATAATAGACTATATTATGTCATAATAGGCCCTACTATGGGGTGTTAAGGGGATTTATGTCATAAAAGATGTTACTAAGGGGTCTTAGGTGTCTTAAGGGCCCTAGGTATCTTAAAAGGTATTAGGATGTACTAAGGGTTTAAGGTTTAGGGTTTAGGGTTAGGTATCATGTCATAACGGGTCCTATTAAGACTCTTATGTCGTAATAGGTTCTATTAAGTCATAATAGGTCCTACTATGTCACAATAGGTTCTATTATGTCACAATAGGTTCTATTATGTCACAATAGGTTCTATTATGTCAAAATAGGTCCTATTATGTCAGATTAGACTCTATTATGTCATAATAGGCCCTACTATGGGGTATTAAGGGGATTTATGTCATAAAAAATCATACTAAGGGGTCCCAGGTGTCTTAAGGGGTCATAGGTGTCTTAATAGGTATTGGGATTTACTCAAAGTTTAGGGTTTAGGTAATTATTTTCTCTCATGTATACATAACATTGGACACATATAGAACATATACATAACACTTAAACATATTAGAAAGCAATTTAAACATTTGAACATCTAACTATACATATGTATAACATTTAAATATATGTAGTGCTATTGGGGTCAAAATGGGTCCAAGGATGTAGTAGGATCATGTATTAAAGGGTTCTTGGTTTCTTACATGGTCAAAATATGTCATAGGATGTATTAAGGCATCCTATAATGTCTTAAGAGGTCCTAGGATGTACTAAGAGGTCTTAAGGGTATTTATGTCATAATAGGGACTCTTGAGGGGTCTTATGTTGTAATAGGTAATCTTAAGTGGTCTTATATCACAATAGGTCCTATTATGTCATAATAGACCCTACTAAGGGGTCTTAAGGTGATTTATGTCATAATAGAGACTCTTAAGGGGTCTTATATTTAAATAGGTTATCTTAAGGGGTATTATGTCATAATAGGATCTACTAAGGGGTCTTATGTTATAATAGGTCATCTTAAGGGGTATTATGTCATAATACGTCCTACTAAGGGTCTTATGTTTTGCTAAGGGTTCTTAAGGGATTTTATGTCATAATAGGGGTTGTGTAAGGAATCTTATGTCATAAAAGATCCTACGAAGGGTTCGTAGGTGTATTAAGGGGTCCTAGGTGTCTTAAGGGTCCCTATGTGTCTTAAATGGTCCTAGGATGTACTAAGGGGTCCTAAGATAACATTTTAACATCTTAAAATTTTATACATAACATTGGAAACATGTATCATAAATAAATTTAAACATTTAAACATCTAACTATATATATAACATTTAAATATGTGTTACATTGGGGTCAAAATGAGTCCAATGATGTAGTAGGATGTATTAAAGGGTTCTCAGTTTCTTACAGGGTCAGAAGATGTCCCATGATGTATTAAGGCATCCTATAATGTCTTAAGAGGTCCTGTCATGTACTAAGGGGTCCTCTGAGAGAGAGAGAGAGAGAGAGAGAGAGAGAGAGAGAGAGAGAGAGAGAGAGAGAGTATCTTTTTAAAATAATTTCTAAAGTATAACTATAAAGAATTAAAAATGAATGGAAATGAAAACTACTGGTATAACTAACTAAAAATAATTTAAAATAAACATTTTCTATGGTTTTTTAACAATGGTTTTCTAATATTTTATAACTATAGTTTTCTAGCTACGACTTTCTAACATTGTCTACCAAAAATCTTTTTTCTTTTCCCTTAAAAACTACTGAAAACAAAAAACTAACTAAGATAATTAAAAAACATATAATTTACAATAAAAAATAAACAAAAAAGGAAGAATTATGTGCACATGGTATCAATGACGGTTAGAAGAGGTCGAAAGCCCTCACGTAATGTTGATGTCAATTTGGGTCATCATCGGGTTTGCTCTAACACCTGGGGTCCACGAGCACAGTAAAAGTATCTCGTGAAAATGACTATTACCACCCGAAATTTAAAAGAAATTCAGCCAAAGGGGTCTTCATGTGAAGGCCTTAAACCCCTTCACGCAAAGATCCCTCTTTGCCTAAAGTGGTTGAAAATGGAAAAAAAATTTCATGCCCAATTTTCCTTCGTGCCCAAAAGTGGGCAACACTATTGTGGGTTTACCCACTAAGTCTTTTTTGGGTGTTCACTATTTATTGTTTGTAAACTAATTTTGTCGAGGGAAACCCAATTGATTATTATCCATTGGATGGGAACAATGAACAAAGTTGACCACTGTGCAGTAAATCCCATTTAATACATGATAATCAATTGGCTCGTACTCCATAGAACTAGTTTATAGCATAACCATATTACAATTGTGCATATACATATACCTCACAACTCAAAATAATTATAGGACAAAACTTGTGCATAAATTGAAAATACCATGCTTTGCACCCAAAGAAAACTAAACAAAGTATTTTATCAAAATAAATAGATCACACCTCATTAGAAGACCTACCTTGTTAGTAATTTATCTTTTCATAACTAAACCATGGTTATTTATTTTCTAAGAAAACAAACTATGTGGTTACCACAAATAAATTTTTGTTAACAAAAACCAAAGCACTATTAACAAGCTCACAATAACGTTTTACAAGAAAAACATATATAATAACAACTAGAGGAGAGCAAAATAGAATGTTCATACACATGGGAAAACTAAGATCATGTTCTACAACCATAACTATATGAAAAACACATCAAGTATTTGTAGTAGATGTTATAGGCTCCACCTGACTCATCTGAGTGGGTTTACAATGATGAAGAACTGCTTAGAAATAATTCATGCCTCGAAAGAGTTGCGTTCTCACAATAATTACATCAAAACCACAGAAAAACCATAACTACAGATTAAAAACTAAGTGCAGATCCAAGATGCCTTGATCCCATGGATATAGGGTATGTGGGAAGTCTGAAAGGAAAATGAAGCCTCTAGTATGCAGGAATCTTGAATATAGCTTGGGTATCAACCCTTACATCATCATCATTACAATTTTGCATTTGATGTTTGTTTTCAACTTAGACTTTAATGTTCATAGTGTTGAATACAATAGACTTTATTGAATCATGCATTAGTTTCCAATAGTTTATTATATCATGCATTAGCAACTACGATTAACTTTGGTTTTTAACTACCCCTTTGAAAATACATCTATAATATCATTGTTTGTAGGCAATGTAATAATAGTTTGTTTGCACCTAAGTTATCTTTGGCCATTCAACCATGCCCATGATTTGAAACCTTGATCAGTTGGAAATTGGCATCACCCCAAAAAACATCCCTAGCTATGCATTACCATAATTTTTGTGCACACATTTGCCTTCTTGGTTTCATTTTTGCAGTCAGGGATCGAATATGAGAAGGAGATGGAACTATCAAGGAGCAAAGAAACATACACTTCAATATTTGAAAGAAAGACATAAACCATCACATCTTTACATTTAATGGGTATGAAATAACTATTGTTTCAACTTAAGAAGGAAACCACTCCGATAATAGGAGAAACTGGTAAAATGTCCATTTTGAAAACCTATTATTATTTAGATTGTCCATTTTGAAAAATTGTCATTCTTCTCTCCATTGTATTGATTGATGTTTGCTATTATGTTTGGATTATGCATATGTTGGTAACAAAGCCTGAATATGATGAGTCTGGACCTTCACTTGTTCACAGGAAATGCTTGTAGTTGACCTACAATTAGAGATTTTCTACTCCTTTTTGTTGTTTGATGAGAAAATGCTTTGCTTCTCTAGCTTCGTCAATTTATAAATGACAATATAAGTGTGATGAACTTATTAAAAATATGTAGCCCACAACATGTTGCTATATTTGCATTTTTTTTTTGTGAGATAGATATGTTTATAACCGTGTCTTCTAAGTGCATACATTTTGTGTGTAAAAGATGCAATAAACATCATGGTTTATGCATGAATTTTCAATTTTATAAGAAAAAGAAAGGTTTGAGATCTTTGGAGAATTGACAAAGTATGACAAGGATGTAACATCATCTACTTAATAGCACTAGAAAGTTGTGTGCCTTTTTTCAACTAAAGCACAATTGTATGGCAACAAATTAAGTGTCATTTGCATCATGTGAAGGTGTAATGGGTGTCTTTATAGAAGTTTTCTTTCAATTGTAATAGATTTTTAAGTATTGTTAATTTTGTATACTTGAAAAGTAAATAAGTAATTAGATTCATAAGTTTAACCTATATGTTCATAATTTTGTGATCATCTCGATTAAAATTTTATTCAATCCAATATCACAAGAGTTATGTCATACCTTCTAAAAGTTCATGTCCATCACAATTATCTTAATCTATGCATCTACTAAGTCAATGAAATAAGTCTTAGATGGAACAAGTTAACAATCATAACTTTCTTTTGGACGACTAGTAAACTTTATAACAACTGAATTTATATTAAATGCATGCCTACTGGTAAAAAATAAATATGATTAAAAATAAACACAATGAAAGTTTTGACATGAGATCACAACACAAAAAAATGTATAACAAAAGCAATATAAAAAGATCTCAACTATTAATGACAACTAAATAATCACATAAAATTTATTTTATATTATCTTTAGTTGACCACTTAAAACCTTATTTCAACATTTTCCAACTTATATGTAGTTAATGTTAGAATTTATAATAGCTTTTAATTACGTGTTATATCATCCTTATCCCAATTCTCTTGATGCCACACTTCTTCTTATGTGTAGGAATATTCTCCTTTCTCCTTTCTAACCACCCTCACTTCAATCTTTCATTATAATAAAGCGCAAGAAAAAATGCTATTTAATATTATATTAACATTGAGATCTTAAATAATGCTAGACCCCGAAAGACTTGAGAATAGACATATATTTTTAAAATAAAATAAAACAACACAAGTTCCTTTTTTTTGGTAATGGACCAAAGTTGAGAAATAACCAATTCCCAACTATGATTATAAATATAAACTTATTAAATTTTCGCCTACAAAATCCTATACTTACCTATGCTTACCCGATAGATCCACCCCTTTCAAAATGTAGCAAGTTGTCATGGCTTTACCTTGTTTTGCCATTTGTGAGTGATTCCCCTTCTAAGTATGCAAAAATCCCTTTGTACTATCTTTCCTATGACATAAGATTGAAAAAAAAATGAGTTTTTGTTAGGAATAGTCCCAAGAGATAGCTGAGAGGGGGCGGGGGTGAATCAGTTATCTACAAGTTTCAATTCTTTATCCAATTAAGTATACTTAAACATAAAGCATAAACATAATGAAAGAACAATTGAACACAACACCAATATTTTGGTTATGGATAAACCCAAATAGGTAAAAACCCCAATGGGAATTGACACCCACTAATAATCTGCACTAGTGTTTTATGATCCTTGTTAGAAGATCCTTAACCCTGTTAGGAGTTTCTTTACAATATATTTAGTACAATGACCTGGTCAAGGGTCAGACCCTCTTAAGAGTCTTTTACAATTAACCCTATTAGGGGTGAGGATGCACTGTTCAAGAGCACATTGCTCAAAGGGGTGAAGGCTACAACCTTTTGAATAACAAATACACACTATATATGGATCTTGGTGAAATGCACTTTGACCTTCCATCTGAATCAATTCCAATGTATAGCAAAAACACTTTACTTGGTCACATAGACCTTCTGCCGATGGCTCAACACTTTGCACACTCTGCTCTGCTCTTCACAATCAAATCTGAACCATACTTAGCAAACACAAATGACTGCCTATAAATATCTTTCCAGTAAATGATATAATCAAGCTGACCTATTAGAACCACCTTGAAATCATGTTGGAGAAACCATAACATACTCCAATAATAATTTTGTCGGCTCTACTAAGCACACAACACAATCTAGGACCTGTCTAGTATTAATAAATGTAAACGCACGCTACACACTATCGACTCTACCAAAGTAACTGAAACTTTCTCCACAAGCTAAATTACATCATGTGCTCTTAACCAAACATTACTAACTCTTCTCCAAGCACTAATCCAAGGGCGCATACCAAAATGATAGGCACAACTCCAGAACCAATATAATCTATGTCGGCTCTTCTGAATAAACATAGGAAACTGCTACTGGTGAATGACAACTACATAAATTCATTTTTACTAATCATCAAACTCTGCGTCCATGAATGTAACATCACTAACATGTCTTCATCACATATCCAAAGGTGCAAGGCTCCATGATGACTGTACAGATAATCACTCGCAGAACACTTCCTATAACTCTGTCAGGAATACTGTTGACACAAGCTGCTATATATCTATATGTAATAACAGTTAACCTTTGTGTCCATGATATCATGTTGATAACATGTCCATGCAACATATACTAAAAGCTTACTGCATAGGTCTTCAACGCATGCTACTTACCATATGTTGTCATCAATGATAAACATACAGTCAACACTGGCTTGCTGGAAAATATCCAACAATCTCCCCCTTTGGCATTGATGGAAACATATGGAATGAAAAACACCATCAAACCAAATGAGAAATTCTTTTATAACATTCTCCTTATCTGCATCAAAAGCTCCCCCAAGGATGAGTCCTCTATCTACTGCAATAATCTTTAATTTTCTCCATTTCCTCAACTGAACTGCTTTCATGACTAAATACTACTCCCCCTTAGTATAATACTCCTTTACTTCTATTTTTCACGACTCTATATATTACTCCCCCTTTGACATCAATGGAAAAAGGGTGCCAACTCTTTTAAGCACTGGTACTACTCCTGAAGTAGAGTAATCAACCATCCATCAGTCCCTGAGGACCGATGCTCTGTCTTCTTTCTTCTAAGAAAAATCAAGGAAGGGAATTACTCCCAGCTTCTCCTTGAGATACTCAAAAGTATCCTTTGGTAGGGGCTTTGTGAATATGTCTGCTAATTGATCTTTAGTACTCACATAGTCCAACTTGACTTCTTTCTCTGCCACTTTCTCTCTTAGGAAGTGATACTTGATCTCAATGTGTTTTGTCTTTGCATGCATTATAGGGTTCTTTGACATATTAATAGTGCTAGTGTTATCACAATGAATAACAATAGGATAGTCAATTTGAATACCAAAGTCCTTTATCATTTGCTTGATCCAAACAATTGTAGAACAATTCAGGGGTGCTGCAACATACTCCGCTTCTGCTGTTGACTGAGAGATACAATTTTGCTTCTTGCTTATCCAAGTGACAAGTCTGTCACCAAGGAACACTACTCCTCCTGATGTACTCTTTCTATCATCAACGCATCCTGCCCAATCTACATCAGTATATACATGAAGCTCAACATTTTTTGAATTAGGATACCATAAACCATAATCTATAGTGCCTTGCAAGTATTTGAATATTCTTTTTATTTCCATAAGGTGACTTTATTTAGGCTCTATTGCAAATCTTCCAACTATGCCAACTGCATTGGAAATATCTGGTCTGGTTTGAGTAAGATAAATAAGTTTTCCAATCATAGACTTGTACAATTTTATATCTACTACTAGTGAATCATTTTCTTTTGTAAGCTTACATCCTGTTATCATAGGTGTACCCACAAGTTTGCAATCATCCATCTTGAATTTCTTTAATATCTCTTTCACATACTGGGAATGATTAATGAAAATACCTTTCTCTGTCTACTATACATTCAATCCCAAAAAGTATTTGATAGGTCCAATCATGATCATCTCAAATTCTCTCTGCATCTCCTTAGCAAATTTAGCACTAAGTTTATCATTACCTCCAAAGATAATGTCATCAACAAATATAGCTACAAGTAGTAGTCCTTCAGATGTCTCTCTTATGAATAGATTACAATCTGTTGCTCCTTTCTTGAATCCAATTTTAGTTAGATATCCATCAAGTCTCTCATACCATGCTCTAGGGGCTTGCTTAAGTCCATAGAGGGCTTTCTTCAATCTGCATACCATATCAGGTCTGTTTGATAGGATGAATCCTTCTGGCTGCTCAATGTATACTTCTTCTTTTAGTTCTCCATTCAAGAATGCTGACTTGACATCCATCTGATAGACTTTGAAGTTTTTGATTGTTGCATAAGCTAGAAACAACTTAATAGCTTCTAATCTACTCACAAGTGCAAATGTGTCTGAATAATCAATGCCTGCTCTTTGCGCATATCCCTTACATACTAACCTTGCTTTATTTCTTACTACTATACCATCTTCATTCATCTTGTTTCGGAATATCCATTTTGTTCCAATCACATTCTTATCACTAGGTCTTGGGACCAGTTCCCAAGTGTCATTCTTGATAATCTAATCTGGTTCTTCTTTCATAGCATCATGCCAATCTGAATCATTACATGCATCTTCAACACTTAAAGGTTTAATCTGAGATAGTAAACATACCACCTCATTGCTAGTTGAGTTCTTTGTTTGTGATCTTGTTAATACTTTGCCGCTCTGATCTCCAATGATGTCATTCTTCGAATGGTTTCTAGATGTAAACTTTGGAACTTTAGGTGATACCGTCTCATCTTCCTTATGAGTTTCTTCTTCACTTGTTTCAGGGTCATTGAACAATACATTGATACTGTCAAACATATCTTCAACAACTGTCTCACTAGTGGAGGGTCTGGGTTCTTCTTCAATCATAGGTGAGTAATCATGATATCTTTCTTGAACTATAAACTTTTCATCAATCTTAACATGAGCACTTTCAATGATCTTCTTCAATCTTAAGTTAAAACATCTATAATATTTACTTTTAGTAGAGTAACCAAGAAAAATACCTTCATCACTTCTTGCATCAAACTTGCCCACTACTTCATCCCTCTTGATGTAGCACTTGCTTCCAAAGATTTTGAAGTATTTCACTGTGGGAACATTACCAAACCATAGCTCATAAGGTGTCTTGTCTGCGCTAGGTCTTAGTTGTATTCTATTGATTGTATAGATTGTTGTATTGACCACATCTCTCCAATAGGTGTGTGCAAATTTTTCTTCAATCATGATGGTGTGCGTTGTGTCAAGGATGATCCTATTCCTTCTCTCTACAATCCCATTCCACTGAGGTGTTTTAGGTGCACTTAGCTGTCTTTTTATGCCATGTTCTTCATAGTACTCATAAAATCTGTCAAAGGTGAATTCTCCTCCTCTATCCAACCTTAGACATTTTATCTTAAGTCCAGATTCATTCTCAACCTTAGCTTTGAATATTTTGAACTTCTCAAATGCTTCTGACTTATCTTTCAAGAACGCAACCCACATCATTCTAGAATAATTATCTACAAACAAAATGAAATACCTTTCACCATAGTATGATCTTGTTTGAGTTGGTCCACATAGGTCTATATGAATCAAATCCAGCTTGTTCTCTGCTGAATTATGCTTGCTCCTGAATGAATTCCTCACATGCTTTCCCATTACACATTCCCTGCATATAGTATCAATTGGCTTTGCTATGCAAGGTAGGTTTCTAACTGCCTTAACATTACTGATCTTAACTATGTTATCAAAATTGATATGACATAATCTTTTGTGCCATAGCCATCTGTCATCTACTTTTGCAACAAAACAACTTGCTTCTGGATTAAGCTGAAAAACATTACCTTTAGTCTTTGATCCTGATGCAATTATTTCTCCTTCCTTGTTGTTAATGATACACTTGTTTCCATTGAAC
Organism: Chamaecyparis obtusa; assembly: GCA_027943335.1. Taxonomy (NCBI): domain Eukaryota; kingdom Viridiplantae; phylum Streptophyta; class Pinopsida; order Cupressales; family Cupressaceae; genus Chamaecyparis; species Chamaecyparis obtusa. Next base: position 205,011 of record BSBK01001325.1, on the reverse strand, counting down.
TCCAATCTATAGCCTTTGTCAAGTAATTGCCCAACACTTAGTAGGTTATGTTTTAAACCATCAACATAGAGAACATCATTAGTACTATTCTTTCCATCCAAGGTGATCGCTCCTCTACCAATGATAGGTTTAGGAGTGTTATCTCAAAATCTGACCATGCCTCCTTTGTATCTGTCCAAATGAACAAATGTATCTTTGTCACTTGTCATGTGGTGTGAGCAACCACTATCAATGATCCAATCTGTCCTGATGTCTGGTTGTGAAATCAGTGGTAACTCTTGTGAATTATTTTCATCTTCAAGAGCAATGAATCCAATCTCCTCTTCTCCTGATTCTTCGTCTGATACTCCATCTCCAACAAAGTAGCATTCCTTTGTATACTTAGGCTTGTAGTTATTCTTGAACTTTTTAATTCTTGTTGGACACTTAGATGCAAAGTGACCAATCTTATTACATGAAAAGCATTTGAATGGTAATTGACCTTCATATTTTCCTTTTCCTTTCTTTTCTCTTTTAGCAATCATAGCAATGAAATTATCTAGGGCTTCTTCATCATCATCATCATCAAAATTACCAGAGGTCTTACCATGGACCAAAGCTTTGAAGGCTGTCTCACTTTTAGGCTGTGTCTTCAAACTTGATATCTAAAATGCAACAATCTTGCTGATTAAGGTCTCTCTTTTGAAATTTTCTACAAATTGCATAGTCTCATCAAGGATGTTTATCTTGTTCTGATATTCTGGAGTCAATGTAATCATCACTTTATCCATGATGTCTTCTTCTGAGATTTTACCACCATTGTTTCTGATTCCAGCAACTGCTTCATTGATCCTTTGGTTGTAGGCTCTTATGTTCTCTTCAGGTAGCATCTCCAATGTATTGTACTTTTTATTCCATGTCTTTCTACGCATATTCTTTGCTTGTTTATCTCCTTCAAAAATGTCTTCTAGGTGTTTCCATATCTTGTAGGTTGTGTCTACTTTCTTTATCTCTGAAAACTCACTATCAGATAGGGTGTTGATAAGGGCTTCTTTTGATATTGCATTTTGATGGAACAAATCCTTCTGCTTGCTAGTAGCATCATCCTTTGTAAGATCTGCTAGAGAGGGGATCTCAACTTCCTTGATAGCCACTTCAAAAACTTCAAAATAAATGCACTGCAAATGTGTCATCATCTTGTTCTTCCAATCAAGATAATTCTCTCCATCAAACTTAGGATTGTCTTTTCTAAAGAATGCCATCTGATCAACCTCAAGCTGTTAAACTTTCTCTTTGAGGCACTTGGCTCTGATACCAATTGTTAGGAATAGTCCCAAGAGAAAACTGAGAGGGGGGGGGGGGGGGGTGGGGGGGGGTGAATTAGTTATCTACAAGTTTCAATTCTTTATCCAATTAAGTATACTTAAACATAAAGCATAAACACAATGAAAGAACACTTGAACATAACACCAATATTTTGGTTACGGGAAAATCCAAATAGGTAAAAACTTCAGTGGGAATTGACACCCACTAATAATCCGCACTAGTGTTTTATGATCCTTGTTAGAAGATCCTTAATTCTGTTAGGAGTTGCTTTACAATATATTTAGTACAGTGACCTGGTCAAGGGTCGAACCCTATTAAGAGTCTTTTACAATTAACCCTGTTAGGGGTGAGGATGCACTGTCCGAGAGCACACTGCTCAAAGGGGTGAAGGCTACAACCTTCTAAATAATAAATACACACTATATCTGGATCTTGGTGAACTGCGCTTTGACCTTATGTCTGAATCAGTTCCAATGTATAGCACAAACACTTTACTTGGTCACATAGACCTTCTGCTAATGGCTCAACACTTCGCACACTCTGCTATGCTCTTCACAATAAACTCTGAACCATACTTAGCAAACACAAATGACTGCCTATAAATATCTTTCCACTAAATGATATAATAAGGTCGGCCTGCTAGAAGCACCTTGAAATCATGTTAGAGAAACCATAACATACTCCAATAATAATTCTGTCGGCTCAACTGAGCACACAACACAATCTGGGACCTGTCCAATATTAATAAATGTAGATGCACGCTACACACTGTCGGCTCTACCAAAGTAACTGAAACTTTCTCTACAAGCTAAATTACATCATGCGCTCTTAACCAAACATTACTAACTCCTCTCCAAGCACTAATCCAAGGGCGCATACCAAAATTATAGGTGCAGCTCCATAACCAATCTTTGTCGGTTCTTCTGAATAAACACAAGAAACTGCTACTAGTGAATGGCGACTACATAACTTCATTTCTCATGATCATCAGACTCTATGTCCATGAATGTAACATCACTAACATGTCTTCATCACATATCCAAAGGCACAAGGCTCCATGATGACTATATGAACAATCACTCACAGAACATTGCCTGTAACTTTGTCTGGAACACTGCTGACACAAGCTACTATATATCCGTCCATACTAATAGTTAACCTCTGCATCCATGATACCATGCTAATAACATGTCCATGCAACATATACTCAAAGCTTATTGCATAGGTCTTCAATGCATGCTACTTACCATATGTTGTCATCAATGACAAACATACAATCAACACTGGCTTGCTGGCCAATCTCCAATAGTTTCTTCATAGATATAAGGATATAATGCCAAATCAAAAATCTCCTTGATCATCATGAGATTAGAGGAAGATAAAGCCATTTCATAGATCCAATCTAAATCTAGATAATAAATCCCCAATAGTTTACATACTTTTTATTTGAGCAAATCTTAATCAAGATTTATCCCATAAATTTTACTATGCAAAGTTTAAAAGATAGGGTTTCTATTGCAAGTTTTCAAAAATATATGTGTTCTTTAGATCCTAAGGAGCAAAGATAATTTGACCATAATCCATACTTTACTTGATGGTGATTAAGTTGCATATTTACCTTAATTTCAAAAGAATCCAACTAGTGATTTGAATGAATGTTATCATCTTACCCGACTCTGGATAAGTAAAACCATCTCTTCTTTTGAACTTATCCTTTGTTTCTGTTTTGAACTTCATATAGCTATAATAGAACAAAATAATTCCATACATGAAAGGGTGGGAAAAAGGTCATTATTAATTGAGTTAAGATAAAGCTATCAACACCCCATGAAGATTTGTGGATGAATTCCTCTAAGTCCATTTCTGATTAGATGCATACTGTATTTGAGATATTTTGAATGAATAGCTAAGAAATATGCTGTGACCCACAATTATGTTATAATTCTAGCCCATGCTAGGCTAAACCAACCCGGACTAGTTTAAATAGAAGAGGCCAATCCCAATTTTGTCCCTCTATTACCGACATTAAATAAGAAAATTATTTGAGCTAAAACCAAATAGTGATTATGTCACTAGTCTCTAATACCCCATTTAGACTAATATTCCCATCCCTCACAAATAGCCACAAGCAATGGTACACAAAAGACTTGATAAAACTTTGAAAATGCCATATATCTATTAATATCCAAACTTCCAACTAGACATAACTTAATATAGTTGTTATTTCTGCAAAAACCCATTACTGATTACTAAAATGTTAGATTATAACCGGAGTTATCAGAGAAGCATACAATTTTAAAGGGGCAATAGATAAAATCTTAGAATTAAAGTGTCACACCCAATATATTTTATAAGCTTGAGCAGAGTTAATACATATAAGCTAAGAGTTTTGTATTATGTCTTTCCAAAGAGTATCTTAGAACAAAAAATATACATATTGAATTTCAAACTCCATAATATATAAAGCAAACTAAACACCCTTTTATCTACAATAATATATCTAAGTTTTTGGTTGAAAATTTAAACTTTATTTCACTCAAACTTAGTATGCAAAATCCAATCAAATCATTATTTTTTGTCTATACAAAACAAGATTTGATGACACACATTTCTAATCAATGATCTATCATAAGTAACTTTTAGATTCTACTTTGTTAGTTCTTCAAAGTTTCTTACAACCATTTCTTATAAATATAAAATATTTATATTTGACTAGTTAATTACACAATTTTTTTTCCAAAATTTTATATTTATTTTTTACCCTCTCTACGTAGGTAATTAGTTATATAGTCAAAACAATAAAAGAAATTCTTTATTTTTCTAATAAAATAGTTAATATAGTCAAAATAATAGATGTTTTATATAAATTTGACTTGACAAAAAGATTTGTAATATATTTGTAAAACTTGAAATTTATTTTTATCTTCTAAATTCAACATAATTAGACATAAATTAATATACACACCTTTCTCTTTCTTTCCAAAATTATCTACATATAGACAACCTGTGCAACTCTTAGGGGAAAGGGACTAGTAGTGGCTATAGCTAATTTTGCACACTTAATTGAGATAGCAAACTACATTGGATTGTGACGATTTTTTTAAGCCGTCTTTGTATGTGATCTAATTACTTACAGCCAAGGTTTCTGTTTCTGTGCACTCTATAAGAGACATTATATGCGAAATGGTCAAAAAGTGGTAAAAAAAGGTGTCGACTGATACAAGACCTCTATTACATTGATAACCACTCACTCAAATCACCACAAATACTTGTGAACAAATGTCCGAGTAGTGATTCACAAATCTTCAATAATAGTTTAATCATGAATTAAAATGCTAAAAATAAATAATTATTATTAATATATAAATGATTCACTATTGATAATTTTATTGAGTGACAATGAATAAGCAGTTATTGAACCCCAAACGGTAACTGGTCCGTCTCCCTTAGAAAGCTCCTATGGCCCCGTGTGGTTAATTGCCAGGTCCTATCATATGCTGAAACATGCTAATTAAAACTACGCAGGAAAAAAAGTCTGAAGCTTGGGGCGTGTTTGGCTCTGCAAGAGTACAAACCGGGTGGTGATAGTACCAAACAAAACGGTGGGGAGGGCTCATGGGGTGGGATCCGAGCAAGCGAAAGAGAGAAGAAATGGAAGAAGAAGAAGAAGAGGGCGAAGTGGAGTTAAGCCTGCTAGAAGCGTTGGAGAACTCGCAGGGGCAGAGCATCCAAGCACTGGACATCCGCGGCCTGAAAAAACTGGTGCTTTCATTCGAGAGGCGCCTCAAAGAAAACCTCGAAGCGCGCATGAAATACGCGGAAAACCCTGAAAAATTCGCGGAATCAGAGGTGGAATTGCACGAAGAGATATCAAAGCTGAAAACCCTGGCGAGCGCGCCAGAGCTGTACCCGGAGCTGGTGCAGCTGAACACCATTCCCTCCATTTTGGGCCTGTTGACGCATGACAACACAGACATAGCTTCTGATGTTGTGGCCCTCATTCAGGACCTCACGGATGAGGACGTGTTCGACGACGCTCAGGACCCTGCAACGGTTCTCGTCCACGCCCTCCTTGAAAACAATGCGCTTGAGCTTTTGGTACAAAACCTTGCAAGGTACATTATGGGTTGCTTCTCTGCTTGATAAGTAACATTCGCTTGTAGTCTTTTTGGCTACTTATTTTCTCACATATTGCCCTCAAATGTTCAGCCTTTTATACGTATGCAGTTAGTTGTGTAGGGCTTCTCACTGTGAAATGTCGAAAATTGCGCTATTGTTGATCTTGTAAATTTCCTGAAGAGGAGTCTCGAAGATGACATGTAACGAGAAGTTGACGACTTCCCATGCTGGTATTCAAGTACATGATATTATTCCTGACTGTGAAAATTCAAAATCTTTGATTCTCTTTCTTAATTAAAAAGACCAAAGTCGAGTCTTCTTCTCAGATCATTTCTCTCAAGTTGATTCCTTTCAACGAACCCTTGTCCGCTACCTGTTTTCTTTTCCTCTACGATATGTCAAAATCATGACAACTTCGTGTCTCTGTTGGGCTGAGTGAAAGTACACAACAGAACCTACAATGATTGTTGTTTAATGCTGTAGGTTTTCCTTAGCAGGAAATGTTAAAAGTTAAAATATCTGAAGTGCGCCCACAACTTTTAGCACTTCCATGTCATGAGCTGTATAGTCTCTTCACAACCCTTTACTAGAATCACGCAATTTGTATTAACTTGTTTTAGATGTGCCACGAACCCAGGTAGCACGACGGTCAATGACATATTCTGGCTCATTATGCTTTCCGAGCTTTGCTTGTGTTTAGAATTTGGTAGTGTATAAGCAGCAGTTGCTCTTCACGGCTTTTGGAACTGAGACTTACATAGGAATTTATTTCAAGTTTTATTTATATGTTTAGCTTGCTTTTTGATTGCATGGCTTTATCTAGCCAGCGCGCATACTTATAGTTTTGTAAAGGAAGTTTGCAGGAATAGACAGTCACGAATTTTTCTTAATCACTGCACCAATAGCTATTTTTCAGTTACTGTAATTAATTGTACATTTATTTATTCAATGTTAATGACGTTTGAATTTGATCACAAGGCTAGATGAGACTGACCCGGACGAATCAACAGCTGTCTACAACACTCTTGCCACAATTGAAAATATGATAGAAGTTAAACCCTCTGTTGCTGAATTGGTCTGTGAAAGAACAAAGCTCTTGAGGTTTCTTTTGGGCCGTATAAAGCCAAGGGAATTTGACTCCAACAAGCAATATGCAACAGAGATTCTGGCTATAATGTTGCAGAACAGTAGTGCAAATCAGCGACGTTTAGGGGGGATGAATGGTGTTGATGCAGTGCTTCAGGCAGTGGCGCTGTACAAGTCAAAGGATCCAAAGAGTGGGGATGAAGAAGAGATGGTGGAGAATTTGTTCGATTGTCTTTGTAGGTAATAGTAATGCCATAAGAAACATAGGATTACATAAAACTTAAATGCTTCTTTTTGTCATAAGGTAGCTTTGGAAACCTAAAAGATTTGATTTGCTTGATTGTGTAGTTTGGTGATGCCAATGGAGAATAAGGAGAGGTTTGTGAAGGCAGAGGGGGTAGAGTTGATGATAATTATAATGAAACAGAAGAAATCTGTCTACGGGAGTGCAATGAGGACTCTGGATTTTGCCATGACAAAATTTTCACCAGCATGTGAGAGATTTGTGGACGTGTTGGGGCTGAAGACACTCTTTGCAGCTTTCATGGGTAAGGCAAGTTTCTGATTTCTATCACTTCACTGTGTGACAAAGGCAAATTCAGTTATTTTAATTTTAGTTTAGAATGAAATTGTTTCCGGGTTTGATACTAAAAAACAACTAGGCGAATTTCTGTTAAGATATGCCCAAGGATTGTAGTTTAAGATAATCATACCTTATAATATAGAATTTTGATCTCGGCCAAAAATGAATGTTGTCAACTAGGTCATATGGTGTAGAGGGTAGGCAAACATGCTTTAGGATTGATATGTTGCTGGGCTTTGTGAGTTATAGATTAAACGAATTGATTATGAAGTTTGGGGTTAAAATATGTCTAGGGTCAGTTTGTTGATAATGAAATAACAGATATGCTGCAGTTTTGTTTTTCTAGTTGTGTTCAGATTGAAATAAAGGGAAGGAATTAGATTAGGATTTATTATATAGACCAGCATGGGATTGTCAGATTTTAAGATATGGCTGGGATTTGTGGTTTGAATGAGATAATAAATGTATTAAAATTTCCAAGAACTTGAGAATGGGATTTATAGGTAAGCTACATACATAGAGTTTGTGGGTTTAGATGAATGCACTTCATCTTCCAAAACTTTAGCATGTGACAGATGTTGCTTAGTTTTGATGCCAGGACAAAACAAAGAGATAGGATTTATGGAATGAGCATGGCGTCTAGGGTTCAAAAAATGTCTTGGGTTTGTTTTTTGATATTGACAAACTTCAGTGTTTCCCCGAGTTTCTGGGATGGGGATGGCAGGGGACGGTGGGACGGGTTTCCAGGACAGCAATTTTTTTTGCCAAGTTTGGGGACGGCAAGAGGACGGTAAAGGGGACGACTATATAAAATATAGGGAAATTTGCAAATATACATGACATTCATATGAAAATGTGGATACATTTAAACATCATAGAACCTTAACATACAAGTTTACGTCATTTCATTGTTTCAATACTCTATATGCATTCATAATTCAGAATCATTGTGAATATCATATATGCATGCGATAACAAAGAAAATATTTAAATAAGTTTAACATACAAAATTCCCAAAGGCTAAAGTGCTGCCATATAGTTTCATGTTCAATATAAAAATCAAAATATATAAAAACAAAGCACACTACTGTTAATATTTTCAGATTATAGCAAGGAATATACAATCTATAGAGGTCTTCCAAGACTAAGCACAGGATGTAAATTAAAAATCACAAAGAACAAAGAGAGATAATACCCGGATTATAGCTCTGAATCAGTCCTTAGAGACTTCAAATCTGTAGCTTGAGATCTTCAATTTTACCCTTCAATATTGGCCTAATCTGTATATGCGAAGTTGCCCACCTAGGGCTCTTTTAATTCTGATCCAATATTGTAAATAACTAGCGCTCAGATCTGAATATAATCAATGCTTAGATTGATTCCGATCTGCATATATTATCAAGGTTTGCTCACAATATGTCGCCAATCTGCCCTGATTTGGCCTTCTATTAAATCTGCCATAATTCTCTGATCTAGGGCTGCAAGATCGGCCCTTATATTGCTTTTCTAGGGCTGCACAATACTGCCCCAATTCGCTCATCCTAAGGCTGCAAGATTTACCCTTATATCACTCTTCTAGGGTTGCACAATACTGCCCTAATTTGCTCCTCTAGGGCTGCACAATTCTGCCCTAATTCGCTCCTCTAGGGCTTCTCAATTCTGCCCTAATTTGCTGCTCTTTTATTATCTAATTCGAACCTTCAATTAGCTTCTTAGAAGGTCTGAAATAAATCGCTTAAGAAGAATAAGAATAATGTGAAAGGGTGAACTTGTAAATCTGCTCAAGTACTAATCACATTATGTCTTCGGTGAGTTCCTTGAGCAGATCTACATACTTTATTTATATACATAATGGTGACTCTTCAATAGTCACAACCCTTCCTCAAGGCTGGCCGACTTGCACCTTGGAATTAATTAATTTAATTCCTAGTCGTCCGTCTTGGAATTAATCCAAGTCGGTCCTCATTTTCATTTACTTTATTATTATTATTATTTCAAGATCAAAATATTAACATTCCCTCTTGATCTTGAGAATAATAAAGCCCATGACATTTGGACTTGAGAGAAGGATCAACCTATAGATCTCCCATCTATAGTAGGACTCAAAAACATAACCTCAATGGATGCCTTATCCAATAGCGCCATAGATCTCACATCTATGAAGGTAGATCTCTATCTACCCGATAAGATGAGAACACGTTCTTCATCATTCCCCAACCATTCATCTCATATCCATATGAGAATCATCTTTCCATGGTAACATCAAGTCATATGATACTTACCAACCGGATGTGGATTTCCTAGATCCACGAATCTCCACGGCTCAAGAGATAGAATATCAAGTCCATGATATTCAAAGTAACATCAAGTCCATGATGTTTACCAACCAGAAGTGGATTTCCTAGATCCACCAATCTCCATGACTCAAGAGATAGAATATCAAGTCCATGATGTTTAGCAACCAGAAGTGGATTTCCTAGATCCACGAGTCTCCACGACTCGAGATAGAATATCAAGTCCATGATATTCAAAGTAACATCAAGTCCATGATGTTTAGAGCATTGGTCTAACGAATATCAAGTCCATGATATTCACCAAGTGCTCAGAGTAATGGTCTATCGACATCAAGTCCATGATGTCCACCAACTACTTAGATGTGGATCCCTGATCCATGAGATATCAAGTCCATGATATCATGAGCATTGGTCTAACGAATATCAAGTCCATGATATTCACCAAATGCTTAGAGTAATGGTCTCCAAACATCAAGTCCATGATGTCCACCAACTACTCAGCAATGGATCCCTGATCCATGGGAAGAATATCAAATCCATGATATTTTCCAATTCATAAGTGTAATCGAATGAATCATATAAGCAAAATCTTATCTTATGAATCCACATAAGCATAAGAATAAAATAAGCAACATAAATCTTATCTTATGAATCCTCATGAGCATAAGAATAACCAACATAACCAGGCGCAAACTAAACGCAATATAATCATATCATGAATATAGACTCAGCTATAAAGAAAGTATGCTCCCGCACATAAAATGTGTAAATGTAATCATATGACAACATAAGCAAATGCTAGCATATACCATATAGTTTCCTACTATAAAAGAAATGTGTTCACATATGTATAAGCAAGGTCATGCATACAAACAAAACAATGTATGTTGCCATCCATACATCAAGTATGCACATACATAACATAAATAGATACGCTCCAACATAATATATGCTTCTCACAAATATGTATCAGTAAAGCCAATGACAGATAATCAGCTAGATATGCAAAGAAACAGCTATGCTAATCAGCTGTGAATGTTCCCATACATATGTCCAAGCAAAGTATGCATTCATGCATAATGTATGCTCCTCATATATGCATGTCAAGCTATCATAATGTATGTATCCAATAAAACAGTTAATGTTCCCATACTATGCAGTCCTACACATTCATAATGCTGCAACAAAATGTAAAGTATATCACAATATACCAAAGAAGAATGTGCTTCCTATACATTCATAATCAGGTAATAACAATTAACTAGTTATGTCAAACAGCCATGTCAATAGGAATGATCCTGCATATTTATGCAAAGAGTAAGGAAGGAGTTTATACCGCAAAACCAGGTTTAAGTGAGCCCATGATTAAACTCCCTCTTAAGTCGAGCACTAAGGTGGGTTTCCTTCTACACAACCACACGGGTAAATCGTTAGAATGCCCATGATTCATATGAAAGTTAATGTCATACCAGGTTATGATCTTAGGGCCTGTGCCACTCCCTTTGGAATAATATGGTGAGAGGTTTATACGAATCTATCTTCTCCCTCTGAAGCTTAGGTTTACCTTATAATGTCCACAAGGTTAGACTCCCTCTCAATTGTATGTTTCCATATATTTAGAATTTAATTGTAAATTTCAAAACATGTAAGAATGTATTGACACAATTTTACCCATATCTTTCCAGCCAATTAATAGATGGTTTCACAACATAGAAACTAATAGAAGGCTAAAAGACCAATGAATTTGCATAATCAGAATCTTAGATCTTGATGCAATTCAAAACCCTCATAAGATGTAAGGTTAAATTACTATTTTTAGACCAACCCCTAGTTGCCATAGATTTCTTAGTTTTGAAAGAGTTAGACTGAATTCCTAAATCTGAAATTAGATCTCTTCTCAACCTAGGCTCTGATACCATGTTAATATTTTTAGATTATAGCAAGGAATATACAATCTATAGAGGTCTTCCAAGACTAAGCACAAGATGTAAATAATAAATCACAAAGAACAAGGAGAGATAATTCCCGGATTATAGCTCTGAATCAGTCCTTAGAGACTTCAAATCTGTACCTTGAGATCTTCAATTTTACCCTTCAATATTGGCCTAATCTGTATATGCAAAGTTGCCCACTTAGGGCTCTTTTAATTCTGATCCAATATTGTAAATAACTAGCTCTCAGATCTGAATATAACCAATGCTTAGATTGATTCCGATCTGCATATATGCTATCAAGGTTTGCTCACAATATGTCGCCAATCTGCCATGATTTGCCCTTCTATTAAATCTACCATAATTTCTGATCTAGGGCTGCAAGATTGGCCCTTATATTGCTCTTCTAGGGCTGCACAATACTGCCCCCAATTTGCTCATCCTAAGGCTGCAATATCTGCCCTTATATCGCTCTTCTAGGGCTGCACAATACTGCCCTAATTCGCTCCTCTAGGGCTGCAAAATTCTGCCCTAATTTGCTCCTCTAGGGCTTCTCAATTCTGCCCTAATTCGCTGCTCTTTTCTTCTCTAATTCGAACCTTCAATTAGCTTCCTAGAGGGTTTGAAATAAATCGCTTAAGAAGAATAAGAATAATGTGAAAGGGTGAACTTGTAAATCTGCTCAAGTACTAATCACATTATGTTTTCGGTGAGTTCCTTGAGCAGATCTACATACTTTATTTATATACATAATGGTGACTCATCAATAGTCATAACCCGTCTTCAAGGCTGGCCGACTTGCACCTTGGAAGTCATCCCTCTTGGAATTTATCCAAGTCGGCCCTCATTTTCATTTACTTTATTATTATTATTATTATTTCAAGATCAAAATATTAACAACTGCTTCTTCTATTCCGCTTTTGCCAACAATGCATCAAAATTAGAGCCATTTGAATCGTCACTGTCATGCTCCACTGCAAGTGCATCTTCATCTAATGGAACCCTCGCATCCTGGTGGTGTCTCCTCCTCATCATCCTAGGCCACATCTTCAGGATCAACATCCCACCGTAAAGTTGGAGTCTGCCTTCACTCTAGAGTTTGACGATCTTGAATTCGAAGTGCACTATGCACGACCATTAGCTTCTCTACTTGTCTAGAGGTAAGTCTAATCCTCCTCTCTACAGTAGAGGAACTAGCAACCTATGCAAGGAGACAAGTGGCAAGCACTTTCAACCGTGGTGTATCTAACCCATGCCATGTCTAACACCCAATAGGATTTTTCTATGCCAATATAACTTTGTCCAACCTCGCCTGTGGTTTACTCAATGTTGGGCCATGAAGATTTGTGAAGTCAAGGAACTGCGTGCGAAGTATGGAAGCCTCCTGCTCTGAAAACATCTTATCAATGGCTTGTGAGAAGCCATATAATATCTCTGGATCATCACATAGAGGCACCCTTCTATCCATTTCTGCATACCATTTGGGATTTAGAGCGTAGATTGCCATATGAAGTGGGGTATTCATTATGTTCCACCTCCGTGTTGCAATGGGCTTAATATGCTCCTCATATAACCCCAAAGTAGGATCCTTAGCTGCAATTGTTTTCTTGATCTTCCCCAACATATTGTCAAATGTCTCATATGTTCAAGAGATCAACATATCTAATGACATCTACGATAGGGGAGATGACATAGCAAAGATATCTGCAAAATGCAAACAAACAGTTCAAAAGAATTATAAATTTAGAATCAGAATTAGAATATTTTTAATATAAAAATCAGCAATTTAAAGACTAGCATTCAATTTTAATTTTTAAATAAAATCAACAACTTCATTGTGGTCCACCAACTGTCATCAAAGACCTTTAGCTTGATTGATCTTTCAAGAGAGCTAGAATTTGATCATGGGGTCCGCTCTGGGTTCACCACCATCAATTGTAGAGGTTCATGCACCTCAAGCATCCTCTCCATCAAGATGTAAGTGGCATATCTATAATATAAATATTTTTGAATAATTGGAAAATCAAAACACATGTAACAATAATCTAAATAATTTTAAAATGAAGTAATTCAAATTGGCATACCTTGTCTTAGCTGGTTTGAGGAATTCCTTTGAGAAGGATCTAAAAAGAGCAAGTGAATGGTGGTTGCAAATGAACATCTGAACTTCTCTAGCTTTTGACACCACTTGCTTCACCCAATCTATCTTACCAATGTCTTTAAATGCATTGTTCAATGCATGTACACAACAAGGGGTCCAAAAGACGTGTTTGTAAGCACCCTCCACCATCAAACCAGCTGATTTAGACACATGTTGAATCTGTGATCATCTGTACAACATTAATGGGCCCAATCTCCTCTATGACATCTCTCAAAGTGGTGAACTAGAACTCTGTATCCTTAGGTTTCCCTAAACAATCTATAACTTTCAGAAAATAAGAATTAGCAGGGGATGTGACAATGATATTGATGAGTGACCGATGTCTAACTTTAGTCTACCCATCCATCACAATAGAGCAGCCTGTCCTACCCCATGTTCATCTCATATCCTTCAATAACATATTAACCTTGGAGTATTCTTTATCTAGAAGGGTAGTTCGCAGCTTATGATCACCAGGGGGTGTGAATGAAGGACCCATAGTAGCTATATCTTTCACCATTTGTTTGAAATAAGAGGGACAAGCCACATAGAATGGAATAGCATTAGAAAAAAAGAATTCAGAAATGGATGACTCTACAACTTCCAGCGCTCATGCATTAAACATACTTTCATCTGTTCCTCCCTTGTCACCACTATTCACCTTCCTCTTTTCTCGTCTCAATAGGACTAGCACCAATATTGGATGACAATGGCCTAGATGATTGTGCACTTGATAAAGTAGGTGATGGCGTTGTCAAACCTTGTTTCCTCATTTCAGCCTCCATGTGCAATCTATGACACTCTATTATCTCCTCTTCAGTTAAATCTGGACAAGCTATAACCCCATGGCATGCAATACCCAAAAAGTGAGACTTCAGCCTTGTATAGCTGCCCCTAAAGTTACCCTTACAAACATGACAATCCCACATCCTAGTCCTTTGTGCATTTTTTTTCTTTTGACACCTAGGTGTAACATATTGGAGAAGAGGCTTTTTTTTGTTGAAAGGACCCTTTGCATATTGCTCAAGATTGTTGAAAGGCACTTAAACAAATCAGGTTGTTGCTGCCCACTGCCATCCTCAACACTTTGAGTTTGAGTTTGACTACCCCCAAATTCTTCCTCACACTACTACTCTCACTGCTGCTCATTTTGGTCTTTAAATTTTTTTGAGATTGGAGAATAAAGCTGAACTGAAACAATGCAAAAAATAATAAAAATTCAGGCTACTTTAAGCTTGAACTTTGAAAAAAAATGAGAAATACAAGCATGGAAGGATGTTTAAACTTACCTCTTACAAGCTCTGGCTTCCTAAGATGATAAAACCACTCCAAAAGACCCTTGCTGTTTCTCCTTCAACTCAAAACTTCAAACTCTTGCTACTGCTGTGAATGATAGAGTAGAAGTAAGAAACATAGAAATTTTATGAATGTGAAAACAAATCAGAAAATGCAACTATAAGCCACGTTTTTGGCTTTTTAGGGCAAGTAAGGAGGATGGGCCCGCAAACTGACCCCCAATAAGCCACGACGACCAGCAAAAAGTAATTTTAAAAAAACTTTTTAAAGGCTTTGATGTTGGGGACGGACAACCGTCCCCAGTATGGTCGGTGGATGGCTACGGCGTCCCCGGCCGTCCCCGGGACTGCCATCCCTCCCAAAAAAACTAGTTGGATGTCCCCAAGTTTCCGTGACGTCCCTTGTTGACTTTCAAAATTCAGGGATGGGATGGGGATGTCCGCTGGTCATCCCCTAGTCCTGGAAACGTCCCCGGTACAGGGATGGGGGTTTCAGGCCAGGGATGCATCCCCGGGTTATGCTGACAAACTTCCAAATATTTAAGAAACATTGAGAAAGGGATATATGATTAAGATATATTTATGTGGTTTGTGAGTTGAAATGTAGAAACTTTTACAAATCACTAATAGAATATGTAATGTTCCACAATTCTCAACCAAAAATAAATTCAAAACAATGCTCACAGATCTGAATCTCAGAAAATGATTTGCAGATTCAATAGTTTCAATTCTTAGACTACACGCCTGCTCAAGCTTATCAATACCATTTGCAGAAACAAAGTAAATTGAACAGAACGCAGGTTAGATAGTCCAACTTACAGGGATATGATTCTGATGCACCAATCCTTGGGTCTGATTATCAAAAATAGTGCAACGGATAGGAATCTTACAGCATATGTAGTGTTAAAGCCCAGACTGGACTCTTATGCATACAAAATTTCAATGGTTTCTGATTCAGTTGGGTCCACAGCTCCAGATGTGTAGATATAGGCGATAGGCACCTTGGAAGTGGCACAATACGAGGATAGTGGACTTCAGCAAGACTGTCCACTGAGAAGGATGATTCTGATCTGTGGCACTATACTTCTATAAACAGTGATTCATATGACTTGCTGACTGATATAGGTGATTTGATTTGCAGTAGTGGAGCTATACTCGTGTCCTCAGCATCCAGTCCCTGCACAGAAGCTCATTGATTCTTCCCAATCCAGAAACGTCAGATTGAAAACTACTTTGTCTACCCTCTTTTGATAAAGATCTGCAAATAATTGTATGATTTTGTTATTCTATTTTCTGTGCAGTGGACTTTGCTAGAAGATGGGTCAGGGGTGTCATCCTACCCATTATGCGTCCACTGGGGTTTTTGCCCCATCAGACTATCCTATTGCTGAATTGATTTTCCTAAATTCCTTGCATTGGAGATGATCATCACTAACTTTATATAGGCACCAAAACTCAAAACTCCAACAGGTTAGCTCAAAAATAAAATAAAATATTTAATGATACCATTGCAACAGGTTGGCTGGAACAAAATCATAATAATTATTAATAATAATATTATTATTATATTTAATATTACTATTAAAATATTTTTGTCTTTTAGTTTTGAAAAACACTTCTCTTGCTTTAACAATTTTTGAATTAAAACCCGATGAGACATGATAGTCCTTCCCTCCCAAATGTTGCTTGTCCTCAAGGAACCTTATACTCGGATGCTCAATTTTCCACTCCATCCCATGTCGCATCTTCAAGAGGTAGAGTTTTCCGTTTGACCGAGTACTCTAGGATAACATTGTTCCTCAACCTCTTTTCCCTCACATCCAAGATTGCCTCTTGTTCCAAGATCAATTTCCCGTCATTATTCAATGGTGGCAACTCTATAATGTCCCCTCCTTAGGTAGGTCAGTTGACAAGGGAGTTTGGCCTATTAGTTGGTTCCTGTAGGCTGGTAGATTGGGTAGGGGACCCAAGTAGGGGTTTGTGATGACATATCAGGGCTTGGAGAGCTAGTTTGACCAGTCTTGGGTAGTCTCCTAGATTTTAGGAGGAATCCCTATCTTTTAGGGATGAACTGGGGGTAAGCAAGGACACACCAAAAGACCTCTAGGATCATCCTGGACACTTTCAGAATAGTTCATATTTTTTAGGATCTTTAGACAAAATTCAAATCGGGGTTTGAATGAGCGAGCTACGAATAATTTGGAAATAATTTTGATTATTTCCTAAGTTGGAGTTAATAAAATAATTTATAATACGTGATTATCATAATCACTTTATAATATAGCAATAATTTATAATAAAATGGTGGTGGCTAAATTCCCTAGGCATATGATTTAATATTATAACTTAAAAAGGGGACTTTTGAGCCATGATAAGTGACCCCTCATGAAGTTTGATTCCTAGGAGGGAAACCTCTGGAAATAAAATAACATTTGAATGTTTTTTTTAAAAAATATGAGCGAAAGGGAAAGGGAAATGAAATATGAGTTTTGGAGGCAATTTAATCATCTTGAAAACATTCTTTATATCAGCTTTGTGAGAGAGCCTACTATAGGGGTTTTCTGTAGATCTTGTCTTCGTGAGAATGAAATCTCTCAGTTGTGATTTACATAGAAGGACACTAATATTTATTAGTTTGGAGGTGAAGTACATTGGTTAATAACAATCAACAGGAGGGGTAATCAACAATAGGTCATAAAACAGCCTCAACATAGCAAATTAGATCATTAGAAGCTTGTTGGAAGTCGTACCTTTCTATTTAGAAGTCATAAAATATTAGATAAACCTAAGTTACCACATTCGCCTGTTGAAGGTCAAATTTGAAAGTTGGTTTGCACCAAAGTCGGATACAGTGCAAATTTGGTCAAAAGTTGGCATCAGACTGGGTAATTCGGTCGATATTTGCTCAGAAGGACCCTATGCGAATTTCCAGCGACTTTGGGAGACTTCCTAGATGTCTGCGTGAGCCTAGAACAAATTTGGGGCGAATTTGCCTACAGACGTCAATTTCAGTGACTTTTCAATAAAGTTTTCTTGTCATTTTAAGTCTATTCGACCCTCCAACCCTAAAAGTGACTTTTCTATGAAGTTTTTTGCCATTTTATGTCATTTGTGCATTTGTGAATGAAAAGAAAAACTTTTTGCCTCTCCTTGCTAAACTTGTGTTTGGATGCCATTGCTGAAGTAGTGTTGATAGGTGATTGTTGCATGCTCTAAGCTTGTTTGTGAGCTTTTCCTACGTGGTTGCAAGTGTGGACAACTCCTCAAAGACATTGAAGAGGAAGATTTCAACAAAAGAGGTAGGGTTTTGTTTATTTTGTTTGTTTTTAAAAGTTTTTTGCATTTTTTTTTGCAAAATGTAATGAGCTTTCTAGTTTTATTTTCTTTTTTCATTTTAGTTTGTGGTTTTGTGTGTTGTTTGTAGATTCATAAAATGACAAGTGTTTCTAGCACCGGAAACTCCCACTTCCAAATAGACAAATGCTCTTCACTATGGAAATATGTGGAAATGGTTCAACCAATGCCAGGTGGATGTTTTTTGTGGATTTGCAGCCATTGCAAAGAGGAATATAGTAGCTCTTATAGTAGAGTGAAAGCACATTTGTGCTTTATTCCTCAAAAAGGCATTAAGTTTTGTATAGGTAAGCCAAGAGTTAATGGGTTACTACCTAAAACCCTTCTTCTAAACCACATTGTGAACAAATATATTCAAGAGAAAAAACAAGCTTACAAACCAGTTGGGAATGCACATTCCCATCCTTTGCAAAAGTCTAGAAATAAAACAAAAACATCTATGGCTTCAGCTTCTACTCCCAATGAACCACCCGTAGAGGGCCATCCATTCTTGCATGCTACTCAAGAACCAGTTACAAATAAGAGAGCAAAGGGGCCCTTAGAAATATCATTTCAGAATGAAGCTAGAGACATTGCCGAGGAAGACATAGTGAGATGCATCTATGCAAATGGATTGTCATTTAATGTTGTTCGCTCACCGTATTGGCAAAAAATGGTGAGATCAATTAATGAGACTCCAAAGGGGTTTGAGGGCTCGGGTTATGAGAAGGTGTGCACTACTTTATTGGATAGAGAGGTAATCCATGTAGAGGCTGCCATCAAGGATTCATGGATCGAAACATGTGTGACCATAGTATCCTTTCAGTGTCCACAAGAGGTGCAATGTTTTTGAAAGCTGTGGATTGTGAAGGGGAGGTGAAGGACGATCCTTTCATTGCAAACATTCTCATCCAAACCATTGAGCAAGTTGGCCCTCAAAATGTTGTTTAGGTAATAACTGACAATGCCAAGAATTGTAGGGCTGCTGGGTTATTGGTTGAGGAGCGGTTCAAACACATTTTTTGTATGCCTTGTGTTGTCCACTCACTCAACCTAATGCTGCAAAAAATTGGCACTAAAATTGAGTGGATCAAAAAAATGCATGAAGGTGCACATGAGATCCAAATGTTGGTCACAAACCACCATATGGCGCAAGCCATATTTAGATAATTCTCGAAATTGGAGCTTTTGAATTTAAGTTAAATTATTGGAAATTTAAATATGTTTTAGAAATTTAGTCACTTTAGTTTAGTAAACTTTCTATGTTTTCAAATTTAAACTTTAATCTTTATTTTAATTTATTATTGTTTGATTTTAAAATAGGTTGCTGAGACCTGCTTTGCCTCCAACACTATTGTTTTGAGATGCCTTGTGAAGGTTAAAGAGCCATTGTTTAGAATGGTAATTAGTGCTAATTGGAGCATATGGAGGCAATCTAATAGTACCAGGGCAGCTGGCATTAAAGCAATGATACTAGATGACTCTTGGTGGGATTGTGCTAAGTACCTCCTGAGGTTCACTGAGCCTATATTGAGCATGATTTGATACACTGACATGGATAGGCCTTGCTTGGGTGAGGTAGATGATGGCATAGACTCCATGATTGAGGATATTAAAAAGATCATAAATGAGAGAGAGCAAGATCCCGAAGAAAAGTTCTTCAAGGAACTATAGATAATCATGGTAGAGAGATGGAACAAAATGACTACCCCATACAAAGATCTTGAAGTTGCTCACGGGTATAAGGCAGCCCTTAGAAGACTCTTTCCCGATCACATACAACCTATAGTGAGGTCTGAATTCACGAGTTTCTCTAGCACTAATGATTGTGGACATGAGGCTCTTGAAGACAAGGACAATGTTGATGCTCATAAATGGTGGTACTTCCATGGACAAATGTACCAACACCTACAACCCATTGCCATCAAATTTAATCACAAGTAAGTTCTTAACTTTTAAGATTCTAATTTCTAAATTCTTGTTGATGACTATTGAATTTATATTTTTAAATTTTTTATTCAAAACTCTTAACTCCTCCATCCACTCAATAAAATGCAATAGACTAAATTCCAAGAAGGCAGGTAACTTGGTCTTTGTGCATTCATGCTTGAGGCTCACAACACAAAGAAAATGCTTACGAAAAAGGGGAGGCAAAGCATTGGGATGTTGAACCAGAATGTGCGGAGTTGGAAGATTCAATTGCCCACTTTGATCAGGGCTTTTTACAGTATAAATAGGGGTTTTAAAAAAAACATCAGCATGCCACCATAGCAGCTGTCCAACTTCCAACTGGACGTGGGTCATTGGACGCATCATTCATTTCAAAATCTGAAGCTTTCAGGCGCCTATGGAAGATTCCTTTTCATCTCAGACATACACCCAACTCATTAAGAAAGACTTGTCCTCTCAGCCTTGAGCAGACGTATGATGAAGTCAGCAAACATTCAAATTGTTACATCTCCATGACATTAGCATTGAACTCCAAGTATGGTTGTTTTATGATTCTAGAAAGAACAATTGAAATAAAATCAGTTTTATTATCATTATCAGCAAGTGCAATAGTTAAGGGAATAAATATTAATAATCGGTAGTTGTTTTCAGCATTGCATTAATTTAATTAGTTGCTTTCAATAGATATTTATATATATATTCCGAAAAAACAAAAAAAAAGCAAAAAAAACATTAAAAGACCAAAAAATGAGTGAATAAGCAAAAACAAACAAATCAGACTGCCTGGCAAAAATCAGTAGTGGAGAAACAAAAAGCTTTCTGAGGTAGCCCATTATAGTGGTATGAGAGCACAAACACTTCCTGCCATCCTGTGGATAGTGTCCAGTTTGAATGAGTGATTAACATTTTGTAACTTATACTGGGAGAGGAATTCATAGGGATTTTAGAGTGCAGACAACATGACTGGGAAAGAGAAGGAAAAATCCAGATCACTTAGTCCCAATTCCAGAATTGAAAGAAAATTTGATACTATGATGGATATGATGTCTCGATTGTTGGGTCAGATGGTTAGATGGAATCAGTCACATGATAAGCAACCACAACACACCACCCATTTAGGGGAGTCTAGCAGGCCACAAGGAGAGCACACTATGGCATCTAGTTCAATTCCGAGGTCCTTACAACCAGAATTCACTCCATGGGAGGTATCACCTAGTCCGCACGGTCGTGAGCATGAGTTATTGATTTCAGTGGTAGAAGAGATCAGACATTATTACACAAAGTACACGACTCTACTACCTAAGGTCGGAGAGTTATTGACCTTGACCAGTTTATTGTACAGAAGAGGCTCAGTCGGCAGAGCAGATCATAGGGCATTGCAAGGTAACGAGGATTTCTAGTAGCTTGTGGGCAAGTTGACCATGCCACATTTTGATGGAGGAGATAAATGTACAACTCGTTCTTGGATGCAGAAGTTGGATAATTACTGGTCATTGAAACCCATGTTAGAGAAGGCGATCAGGTTCGGTACTTTGCATTTGGTGGGCGTGGCCCATGAGTGGTGGTACCATGTATTGATTATATTTGGGCATTGCTACATTACCTCCTATGATGAGTTCACCAATAGAATCATCAAGCATTTTGATTGCAAGGAGCCAGAGATGTATTTTAGGGAGCTTGTACAACTCAAGCAGTATGGGTCATTAGAGGCATACATATCTGAGTTCGAGAGGTTATTAGTCATGGTGACAACTGACAGATATATCTGAGAGGAGGTTGATAATGGGTTTTATAGAGGGTCTTTTAGATCCTTTGTGCAGCTGGGTTAGAGCATTTGATCCACCCACACTACAACTTGCCATGAAGAAGGCTAGGAGCATGGAGCATGTTGATTCGAGGAATAAGCCATCTTCAAGACACTTCCCAAACGATAAGGATAAGAAATCCTTTCATAAAACTTCCAAGCAGCCAAATAAACCATTTTAGAAACCTAATGACAAGTCCCTGAATGTCTTGAGACATAGAAATTTGCACTTCAAATGGAGTTGTGGGACCCTAAGCACAAATGTACTTCAAAGGTTAAGGCAAACAAGATGGAATACCTCTCAGGAGATGATGCAAGTACTGAAAATTCTGACCAGAAGATTGAGCATAGTGGCAGTGAGGGAGAAAGTGCATCATAGGGGTCAGTTAAGGAGCAAGAAGATGAGGCCCCTGTAGCACACTTCTCCAACATTCAGAAAGGGGTCATTCAGGATGAGAGGGGTCTTAGCAGGGCAGCGAGTGATCACTTACTTGACATAGGGGCCACACACAATTTCATTGATGAGGGACTTGACGTGGGATTCAGATAGAGGATTTTCCAGGTTTTAGAGTGTGTGGCAGATGAATTTGTACTCACTTGCACTAGGCAGATTCTGAACCTACCCTTGAGGTTGAGTGATTATGAGTTTAATGCTGATTACTATGTTCTGAGTTTGGGTGAGATGGATGTCATCCTAGGGATGACGTGGTTACACATGATTGAGAAGTTTTACCTCAATGTACACACCATGGAGATGAAGTTTGAGGTAGATGGGAGGAAGCATGTACTAAGAGGCATGATAAATGATAACATACACAGTGTCCTTGAGTAGGATGGAGAGCTTGATTTGGCATGAGTTGATAGAGTGGGCATTAGAGTGTGTGTTGATGCCTACAATAGCTGAGCAACAAAAGCGGGATTACCCTCCGCAGATATAGGAGATATTGACTAAACACAGTAAAGTGTTTAGTGACATTCCATCAGGTTGACCACCAGACAGGGGTATTGAGCACATTATTGAGTTGGAGGAGGTTGCACAACCCATCATCATCACACCATACAGAGACCCCAAACAACTCAAGGATGAGATAGAGAAGACAATAAAGGAGTTGCTTGATATGGGGCACATCAGACCCAATAAGAGCCCTTAAGAAGGACGAGACTCTATGCATGTATATAGACTACTGTGCCCTTAATAAGAAGACAATAAGAAATAGATATCCCATACCCCGCATAGATGAGTTGCATGGAGTTTGTTACTTCTCAAAGGTCGACTTGAGGTTTGGTTACCATCAAATATGGATGAGAGATGAAGATGTGGAGAAGACAATTTTTAGATGTCGCTGTGGGAATTTTGAGTTTTTGGTTATGCCATTTGGATGAGAGATGAGGATGTGGAGAAGACAATGTTTAGATGTCACTGTGGGCATTTTGAGTTTCTAGTTATGCCATTTGGCCTAACCAATGCACTTGCTACATTTCAGCCCTACATGAACAAAGTTTCAACATCAATTGCAAGGTTTGTGTTGATCTTCTTTGATGACATCTTGGTTTTTAGCTGGTCTTGGGGAGAGCATTTGAGGCACTTGGAGGTGTTATAAACACTTTGGAGAGGGAGTTCTTGTATGCCAAGGAGTCCAAGTGCGAGTTTGGGATGATAGAGCTTCTCTACTTGGGGCATATTATCAGTGTAGAGGGAGTCTTAGTTTTCGGAGAAAATTCGGGCTATCATTGATTGGCCCCCACCCAAGAATCTCACATAGCTTAAGGGATCTTTTGGGTTATGTGGATTTTATAGGCGCTTTGTGAAGGGTTTTTCATAGCAGGCAACACCTCTCATAGATTTGATGAAAAAAGGGGCTTTCATTTGGACCAAGGAGGCTCAATAGTGTTTTGATTAGTTCAAGTAGTTGATGAGCTCATGCCTAGTACTTGCATTACCAGATTTCACTAGGCCCTTTGAGTTATAGCTTTAAGAGAGGGACTTGGTGTGGTGTTGATGTAGGACAAGCATTCCATATCGTTTGAGAGCCGGAAGTTGAGGGGGCCAGAGAGGAGTTATAGTATTTATGATAAGAAAATGTTGTCATCATGCATGCGTTGGCTAATTTCAGGTAGTACCTTGTGGGCAGCAAATTTGTATTGAAAACAAATCATAACAATTTGAAACATTTCCTTACACAATGGGATCTCAATGATTGTCAACAGAAATGGGTTAATAAGTTCCAAGGTTACAATTTTTCTATTGCATATATGAAGGGAAAGAAGAACATTGTTGTTGATGCATTATCGAGGAGATCCTACTTGTGCGCCATTGGTGAGATTACAAATGATTGGCGTGGTTTGATTTCTATCAAGTACGCTAAGGACACATGGGCTACTAGTATTATTGATGGGTCAGTACATGATGATAGATATGCAAGGGGCGGATCCTTTTGATACTAGGGTCAGAGATGAAGAGACAAGTGCTACATGTCTTTTATGATGCACCTTTGGCTAGACATCCTGGATATTTTAAGACATACTGACAGATATGAGAAAAATTCACTAGGAAAGGGCTTAAATCAGAGGTTCTTAGATATGTTTGTGAGTTTCCTACTTGCCAAGAGAATAAACGGGAGCACACTTTTCCAACATGTTTATTGCAGCCCTTACCCATTTCGAGTAGGAAATGGGAGTGTATCTCGATGGACTTTATTATGGGCTTGCCCAAAACCCAAGGTTAGAGATTGTATCTATGTGGTGGTAGATAAGACTTACTAAATTTGCCCACTTTTTTCCGATCACCACTACATATATAGTAGTATAGGTGGCAAACTTGTTTTTCTAAGAGCTATTTAGACTTCGTGGGTTGTCGAGGAGCATAAATAGTGACAGGGACAACATATTCATGAGTAATTTTTGGCAGAAGTTGTTTAGACTCAGTAGCATAGAGCTCACCTTGAGCACTAGCTACTATCCCCGATAGATGGTCAGTTAGAGGTTGTTAATAAATGGGTGGGGGAATCCTTTGGAAGTACATATTGGGGCACTGAAAGGTATGGGTCAAGTGGTTACATTTGTGTGAGTACTGCTACAACACGACCTACCACATGTCCATCCAGATGTCACCCTTTATGGCGTTGTGCGGCTATGATGCACCCAATTTTTTGGATTTGCTTTTAAGTGATAGCAAAGTACTTAGTGCTAGGGACCTCTTATAGGACAACCAGGATATCATGAGGGCCTTGAAGGAGAACATCCAAAAAGCTCAAACTAAACAAAAAATGTATGCCGATCAGCATAGAGTTGAGCGTTCATTTGAGGTGGGTGATATGGTGTACCTCATGTTTCAATCCTATGACAATGCACTCTCAGGAAGAGTGGGGCCGAGAAGCTTAAGCTTAGGTGGTTTGGTGAGGTGGCCTACGAGTTGGAGTTACGAGTTGACAACCGGGTACATAATGTCTTCCATGTATCTCGCCTTAAGAAGGTGCTCGGTCATAATGTGATACCTTCTACAGTGCTACCACCCCTTGATGAGGAGGGGAAACTGATTTTAGTCCTTGAGGCTATTGTGGATACATGTGAGAGGACACTAAGGAGGAGAGTTATCAAGGAAATTTGGTTAAGTGGAAGGATTTGCCGATGGACGCTAAATGGGAGAGTGAGCACATTTTGCAGCACCAAGGCTTGAGGTTGCTTGAGGACAAGCAATCTTAGGGAGGGCAGACTGTAATGTTCCCTCCTTACGCAGGTTAGTTGACATGTGAGGTTGGCCTATCAGTTGGTTCCCGTAGGCCAACAACTGGGTAGGGGATCCTTTCAGGGACTAGTGACAAAAAATGAGGGCTTGGAGAACCTATTTGACTAGTCTTTGGTAGTCTCCTAGATTTTAGGAGAAATCCCTATATTTTAGGGATGAACTGTGAGTAAATAAGGACACACTAGAAGACCTCCGATCATCTTGGATACTTTTGGCTTAGTTCCTATTTTTTAGGAACTAATTGGAGTTAATACAATAAATTATAATAAGTGATTATTATAATCACTTTATAATATAGCAATAATTTATAATAAAATGGTGGTGGCTCAATCCCTAGGCATATGATTTTATATTATAACTTAAAAAGGGGACTTTTGAGCCATGATAAGTGGTCCCCCTCATGAAGTTTGATTCCTAGGAGGGGATTTTGTGGAAATAAAATAACATTTTAATGTTTTTTTTTTAAACAAATAAAGCCCTAAAGCTGACCGACCAGACTTGAAGGGAAAGGGAAATGAAATAAGTATGAGTTTTGGAGGCAATTTGATCATCTTGAAAACATTCTTTGCATCAGCTTTGTGAGAGAGCCCACTACAGTGGTTTTCAGCAGATCTTCTCTTCCTGAGAACGAAATCTCTCAGGTAGGCAATTGCCTGCAGGTGTGCAATACCACCCAAGGGTGTTTTACACAGGACACTAATATTTATTAGTTTGGAGGTGAAGTACATTGGTTTATAGAAATCAGCAGGAGGGATAATCAACAGCAGGTCATTAAACAGTCTCAGCATAGCAGATCAGATCATTAGCAGCTTCCTGGAAGCCACCCCTTTCTATTTAGAAGTCATAAAATATCAGAAAAAACTATTGCAGAAGCAGATTGGGCTTGATCAGGGCTTTTTACAGTAAACAGGGGCTTAAAAAAAATCATCTGCAGGCCACCATAGCAGCTGTCCAACTTCCGACTGCATGTGGGTCATTGGACACATCATTCATTCCAAAATCTGAAGTTTGCTGGTGCGTACATCAGATTCCTTTTAATCTCAGACATACGCCCAGCTCATTAAGAAAGACTTGTCCTCTCAGCCTGGAGCAGACGTATGGTGAAGTCAGAAACATTCAAATTGTTACATCTCCATGACATTAGCATTGAACTCCTGGTACAGTTGTTATATGATTCTGGAAAGAACAATTGAAATAAAATCAGTTTTATTATCATTATCAGCAAGTGCAACAGTTTAGGAAACAAATAGTAATAATCAGTAGTTGTTTTCAGCATTGCATTAATTTAATTAGTTGCTTTCAATAGATATTTAAATATATTCCGAAAAAGCAAAATAAAAGCAAAAAAACTCTAAAGCACCAAAAAATCAGTAAACAAGCAAAAACAAAAAAATCAGACCGCCTGGCAAAAATCAGTAGTGGAGAAACAAAAACATTCTGGGGTAGCCCATTACAAACTCCTCTTATGGAACAATCCGTTGTCCAAGAGCCTTCTTGAGACATGACACAACAAAGATATTATGTATTTTGCTATTTTCTTGTAGTTTTAACTCTTATGCAACCTCACCAACACTCCATAGGATCTTGCGAGTCCCATAGAATTTTAGCTTCATCTTTTTTGGGCCACTTCCTTTGAGAGAAGACTTTCTTTAGGGCTGCAACCTCGAGTAAACCATGTCTTCAACCTCAAAAACCTTCTCTGTTTGGTGTTGATCAACTTACATCGTCTCCTAGCTTTGGGCCTGCTGCAAATTTTCTTTGAGAGCATTCAAGACGTCCATACTCAGCTACACCACGTCCCTTGCCCGTACTTTACTATCTGCAAGGATCAAAATTATGAATAAAGTAGCATCATATCCATAAAGTGCTCTAAGGAGCCATGCGTATTGGCATGTGATATGAGGTGTTGTAGCAATATTCCCCAAGGTGCAACCATTTAATCCACGTTTGTTGTCTCGTAACATAGCTTCTCATGTAGTCTTCTATCCATTTGTTAACAATTTCAGTATGCCCATTGGTTTGAGGATGATAGCTGGTGGTCAGGCTTAGTTTTGTACTTGTCAAATGAAAGAGTTCTTGCCAAAAAAAGCTGATAAATCTGCTGTCTCTGTCACTTACAATGTTCTTTAGCAAACCATGAAGTCTAAATATCTTTCTAAAAAACAGATTTGCACTTGTGGGGCCGTAAACTTCAAAGAAATCGTTTGAAAGTGAACATATTTAGCCTATCAATAACCACACACACAACACACACACATGTTACCTTGTACCTTTGACAATCCTCCAATGAAATCCACAGAATTGTTCTCTCATTTTTGATTTGGGATGAGTAGGGGCTACAACAAGCTGGATGGAAAAACATGCTCTGTTTTGTTTTGTTGGTGTACCTCTCACTCTCTCACATGCTACAACACATCATTTTCAAGCCCTTTCCTTGAGAAATGTTCCCTAATCAGAATGTCAGTAGCAATTGTATTCTTAATGTAGTCAGCCATTTTGGCAGCCTTCCAAGCAACATATATATCAGTTATGGAGTTAAAATAGGGCATCCTAGAGAATGCATCAGCCACTACAATTTTCTTTCCCTTCACATACTCAATGTTAAAATCCTAGGCCTGAAGTTTACTTGCCCATTTCTTATGTCTATCATTTAAATCCTTCTCATTGAGGGAAAACTTCACACAGTTATGATCTGTCTTGACCATGAACTTCCCACAAACCAAATATTGCCAGAATTGGGCTAGTGCATGCATGATGGCCATCATCTCCCTGTCATAAATAGAGAAGTTCCTCTCCGACTCCTTGAGCTTCCTACTCTCAAATGCTATGGAGTGTCTATTTTGCATCAAAACTGCCCCAATGCCCTGACCTGAATTATCACATTCTAAAATAAAAGGGAGTGAGATATTTGGAATTGTCAAAACAGGACATGAACTCATTACCTCCTTGAGTCTACCAAAAGTTTGCTGCACTCTGGACTCCATGAGAATGCCCCCTTCTTTGTCAAGCTGCTCAAAGGAGTGCTAAATTGTGAGAACCCTTCTACAAATTGCCTGTAATAGCTGCAAAGTCCCACAAATCCTTTCAAGTGTGTCAAATTTGTTGGTCTAGGCCAATACTGGATTGCCTTGATTTTCTTCTCATCCACACTAACCTCTTGGGCACTATTCTTGAACCCCAAATATAAAATTTCAGTCAACCCAAACTCACATTTGGAGGCCTTGGCATAGAAAGAGTGTTGCTCGAGGATGTCAAGCACGTCTTCTATATGTTTCAAATGGTCCACCCTTGTCTTACTATAAATCAACATATCATCAAAGGAAACCAATACAGATTTTCTCAATTATAGAGTGAATACCCGATTCATGCTTGATTGGAAACTAGCGGGTGCATTGATTAATTCAAATGGCATGACCAATAACTCATAATGCCCATAGTGACATTTGAAGGCTGTTCCGTACACATCCTCATCTCTAACCCTTTTTTGATGGTACCCTCGATCGCAGATCGATTTTGGAGAAATATACTGCTCTTTGAAGCTTATCATCAATTTGCCAATCCTGGGTATGAGGTAGCAGTTTTGATTGCCCTTTTGTTGAGGGCTCTATAATCAATGCACATCTTCATTGTCATCCATTTTCTTAACCAGTACCACAAATGTAATGTACCCTATTGGGACATTACAATTGGTTCAAAGTGGGTGCATTGGTTAATTTGAATGGCATGACCAATAACTCATAATGCCCGTAGTGACATTTGAAGGCTGTTCCGTACACATCCTCATCTCTAACCCTTTTTTTGATGGTACCCTCGATCGCAGATCGATTTTGGAGAAATATACTGCTCTTTGAAGCTTATCATCAATTTGTCAATCCTGGGTATGAGGTAGCAGTTTTGATTGCCCTTTTGTTGAGGGCTCTATAATCAGTGCACATCTTCATAGTCATCCTTTTTCTTAACCAGTAACACAAATGTAATGTACCCTATTGGGACATTACAATTGGTTCAAAGTGGTAATCCTGCTAGCTTGTAGGACAAACCTACTTAAACTGCCATCTAATTAGGGTAACTGTTTAGTCCTTTTTCTTAAGTAGGTCAAAAATAAAATTGAATAGGTCAACATTGCACTTTTATATGCATGTGCCTTTAATTACTCCATGTCTAATATAAGCATTCTTACTCGTGTACTATATGCACGCTCTTCACATGTATGCCTTGTGTTTACTTTGCGACTTATGGACTTCAACATGTTTACTCCATGAGAACATTCCTCATGTATGCTTTGTGCCTTTGTGTATTGCTTCATGTGTGACATGTATTTATGTGTATTTGCTTCATGCCTTACATGTGTGACATGTATTTATGTGTATTACTTCATGCCTTACATGTATGGCATGTATTTATGTATATTGCTTCATGCCTTACATGTTTGACGTGTATACTTCATGCCTTATGTGTATGATTCATGCGTTATGTGTATTCTTGTGTATGATTCATACCTTGTGTGTATTCATGTGCATGATTTGTGACCTATGTGTATTCATGTGTATACTTCATGCTTCATGTGTATGCTTCATGCCTTAAGTGTATATTCCATGCCTTGTGGATATTAATGTCTATCCTTCATATATATTTATGGATATGCTTTGCATCTCCTGTGAATTTATATGTTTGCTTCATGTTTGAGGTGTTTTCAGCATGGTTACTTCATGGGTGTGCATGCTTTCCTAATGTATGCCTTATGTCTGATGTGTTTTCAGCAAGTTATTCCATGTGTGAGTACTTATAACTGTTTCTAGATCCCTATTCTTGTTTTCCAATTAAAATCAGGTGCACATGCTCCATTCTTAATACACACAACTTTCTAGATGCATATCATGCTTCTAATTCTCATCTTAATGTGTGGAAAGCACACCCTTGCTACAATTCAAGGAGGTATCCATGACATTATGCAAGTGAGAAAACTTGTCTTAATATTACAAGCCTTACAAATTTCCAATCATTGGTTGAGATAACTCACAATTGAATTAAAAGACACATATATGAGATAATGTCAAAGTTGCGCAGCAAAAGCTAAATATATCGCAAAGAGATCAAAGGATTGTTTAGGGATCCTCGCATTGAATTTTTTTTGGTTAAAACTGTCATTGCTTGAGGACAAGCAATCTTGGGAAGGGCAGACTCGTTAAAAGAAGTACGTGGTAAATTCCTAAGGTGAAAGGCCACTAATTGATGGACAAATTGGTAACATACAAGGCCAAATAAAATCAGATTACAAGTGTAAATTGACGAGTTAATGATATAAGAGTAATATGATAAGTCAGCACCAAAAATGATGAAATGTTTTGAATAAAGACAATACGTTCCAATTATAGCTGACCTTAATTGAAACTGGATTAATTCCTTGGTTGATCCTTATTAAACTATCTGACTCATATGCTGGCCAACCCCTATGCTTGGTGCCTAGCAAATATAATATATTAAAGAATTATCACCCAGGTTGGAGAAAAGGATTATTCGGGGAGCAGGGGTTGATTAATGGCAATAAGCATCTAGTCATGTGAATGGAGTAGAGATGGGAGATAAGGATGACAGAAGTTTAAAAGCAATATATCAGTGATTATCAAGGAGAAATTATATGCAGTGATTTTATAGAAGACATTGATAATAAATAAGGGGCATTAATTATTAAACCGATTAAGAGTTTTGATACACTTTTAGAGGCAACGTTGTAATTAAAAAGCAACAACTTTGATTAGAAGATCATTAAGAAAGGGGCGCCTCCTTTGGATAAGGATGTCCCCCTTCGCCCTTTGGAGGAGTTTGTACCCTTCATGAAGGGGTAGTGGAGGGTATTATAGAGGAGAGTGGGGAGAAGAGAAAGACATATTGAAGAAAGAGAATCATTGAGCATTTGGTCTAATCAGAGTGCAGAACTCAGAATATATAAAATCAACCAGCAGCTTATATACCTATCCAATATTGTGGTATGAAGTATAATGCATAATGATTTGGCTGTTTATTATTGGTCTTTCATTTGTTAGGAAGTAGAATATTACACATTGCTATTGTTATACACACACACACACACACTTCTATATATTGTTATTCTTGCTATGATTCTGCCTATGCATAATAGACTAGAAATAACATTTCTGTTAAAATTCTCATCCAGTTGGCCATCCCTTTTTGGAGGGGAGATAGTGCATATGAGGAATGCATGTAGCTAGGAAAGCCATTCCAGAAGAGACACCCCAAGTGGGGCTGGGAGGCTGAATTATGGTTGTCTTTCTGTGCTCTTAGGTTGGGGGGAACAGCCTGAGGTGCCTTGAATGATCTCCCAACTGGTGCTCCATAATGACAATGGGTTGTTTGGGTAGAACTAAAAGGAATCTTTTGTGTACACCCTGAATATTATAATAGTGAATTAGATTTCTATTTGTAGCAAATCAGGGAATTAAGTTGACAATTACATTTCCCAACTTCATCCATACCTCATTTGGGAATTCTGGGGCAAAATAGAGTAAAGTCCCAATAGGGGACGTTACAATAGTACTCTATTGGGACGTTAATTGTAATGCTCGCACCAATCCTTTGAGGGGTTGAGATAGGCCTTGTACAAAAAGGACTATGAGCTTCCTTTCAGTCACATATGGAATCATCACCGAAAGCCTTGGAAATTCTGCTACATAGTCTTCTGCTTTGCCCTCTTGCTTTAGCTGAGCTAAACTCTCTAAAATGAATCTTTGGGTCCCTCCTATCAAACCTCTCTGTCAATGTTTGGATAAAGTCTTCTATGGTAATGATTGAGTCATGCCCTTGGGTCACCTTGCCATGATACTACCATTGGTGAGCCACTCCAAATGAATTATCAATTTTTTACAAGTCTCTCATTTATTACCATTAAATTGTCTACTACATCTTAATGCTTACGTCATTTATTTGCATAGTTACACCGCCGTTGGGGACAGGGGGACAAAGGGGCCTCAATTGGGGACGATGGTGGGGGTGGGGGGGCGGCAGGAGGGGAGTGTATATACTATATGCTATACATATGGTATTTAAAATGCTAGTTATGAAAAGATGTATAAGACTATTAAGAAGTAAAATACTAAATAGAGTAGAATGATATCAAAACAAGTACAAAATGTCAAAATGTAGTTAAAGGAGGCCTCTAATCGTCCCTTGGAAGGTTGGGCCTTAGGTGGTGATCAGCAGCCGACTGGCGGCGCAGCTGGGGACTTGGGAACGGCGTCCCCAAGTCCCGGGGACGCTAGCGTTTTGGGGGGGGGGGGACGCATCTCCGTGGAACACTGTTTATTTGTAGTAGGGTAACAAGTGTTTTCAATTCAGTCCAAGCAGCCTCATGCTGCACAACAGAGATACGATAACAGTATAAGTAGACTGGACACTACAAGAGCTCTTTTAAAATATATAGCACTGAGGGCACTGGTAGCCCGCCCTCTTTGGTAGTCATCAGAACATATATATATTTTATCTATGTTGCATGGGTACTCGTATCCATACCCCTAGGATGTGTACTGAATATTGGTACACATACCCAAGTACTGGGTACACGTACTCGAGTACACGGTACTTAGTGGATACTCAGTGGAGAGCATCATAGCTAAGGACCTTGATTAAGATTTCTGATTTTTGTTTCAGTTTTTTTGTTTGCATATCAGTTTGCTGTTTATCAAGCTTAATTCAATATGTAATCAGTTTGAAACTTTGATACAATAATGATTAACAGTAAACTTAATCACTGTTCAAGTCAGAAGTTTATCATTTGCAATATGTCGTTGTTATATGGTTTATGATCTTCTTGTTTATGTTTAAAGTTTGTCTTCTCTGTTATGCATCTAAACATTTGGCATATATTATTATTACAAACATATTGCAAATTTGAAACTGAAAACGATACATTACATCTGCAAAATTTATCACTGTTCTTGTTTTGAAAACTCATTGTCACTACTCATATTTTCAGATTTTTTATAAAAAATTAAATTATATTAAAAAAAATTGACGTACCCAAGTACCCCCGTCCCCTATTTTGAAAAATAGCCGCACCTGTACCTGTACCAGTACCCAAGTACCCGTGCAACCTTGTATTTTATTACGCAGCAGGAACAAAAAATGGCTGCTAACCTGCCTACCATGCTAGGCGTGGTCATCTGCCATGGCTTGAATCTGGGTCAAGGTATTTTATGCTGATATCTGCTACTTCTAGAGAGGATCAAGAGCAAAGGTTTCAACTTTCAGCCATCAGCAGCTGCATATTCAACCAGAGACCTACATCAGGAACAAGGGATACCTTATGCCTTATCACTAGAGTGAGGAGGCTTAATTTTTTCCTGCTTGTTACACTCAACTGGGTCTGACCCTTCCTCTCTCAACGCGAACAGAAACTCTGACAGATCCCCCATTCTTTAGAATGTTATTATTGAACTCCGCTGTTCCTAAATGCACCTTGGAGCAGTGCAGATCGGTTCTTTTTATTTTATCATATCCTCTACCATTCCCTTCAATCTTAACATCTAATCCAGAATCATCATAATCCCCCTTCAGTTATAGTAAATCTTCATAATTGACCAAAGCATTTCTGGAATTAAGTAAGACATTTGCATCTCCTAGGAATGGAGCTCCTATCATAATCCTGTGATAGAGTGTTGACTGTCCAGTACATGTTCGCCCTATCTGGCCTAGAGCACAGCCTCAAGTTGCAGTAGTTTAGGTCTTTGAATTCCCTCAATCAGGACATTTTAAAAATATTTCAATGTCTGCTCTATAGAGGTTCTGATACTTTCAGCCATCATCACTCTATTTTGAAAAAAATGTAATTGTGTTTGACATCATCTGTCAGTCCAAAGTATCCTGATAATTTTCTTCCATGGTGCGATAAGTCATCAGATATCCCCATTGGCCTTATCATTGATAGGAGCAGTGGCAAGTATGATAAGACAATGCAGGGCATATTCAATACCAAAGCTGCTCATCCAGGTAAGGGTTTGCACTTTGGCCCAAATTTTGATATGGCTACTAGAAAATTGTAGAACATATTAACTTTTAAGTCAAGCAAACAAAATAAACCAAACTATGCTTAGAACTCAGTAACTTAGGTCACTGCAATTAAAATATACAAATCTACCACATACTGGAGTTTTCTCTGCAATTCAGAGCAGACATATGAAACAAGCAGAGCCAATCAAACCCCTGTCATTAGACTCCCTACATTTCAGAGTTGGGAGGGAATTCAGTCACAGGGTTTGCAAGATGAAACAGATATACCTTCTATAACCTGAGAATACCTTTTTAAGAAAATCTTATGCAAGGAAGGAAACATCCCAATAAACCTCATGGCATTCACTAATTTTCATATTTTTAATCTGTCAATTGAAATGAACTTTTTAAAGGAACTATCAATGCTTGTTTATTATTTCTGAAGATTTTCATCATATCCATTATTAACACACATACACAAGCGTTTAAACTTTACTTGGAAACATGTGTACGTTGTAGGTCAAGCTTGTATACATTATTCATAGTGCATTTTTTTAAAATTTAAACTTGACTTGGACTTTGCTGTTGTGATCAGATTCCTGTGAATAAGAAGATTCAAGGGGGGAGGTACCAGGAAGAGTTGGAAGAGCGGATCATCTCTTTGATTGCTTCATTGTTTGGTAAGTAGGCAAGTTGGGTATCATGAAGATGACATTATATTTTGTCAAATTTTTATTTGTTTTTCATGACTTTGAAGGATTTTCATTTTACACAATGGTTAAATAGAGTATTTTTTTGCAACACCTGGAAATATAATTGCTTACACAGAGGCCTGCATCCACACCCATGTACCCAACCAACCAGCCACAAACACATATGTAAGATTTGAACATGGATTTATGAAGGTAGAGCCTAGAGGTTTCACTCTTTAAGAGTGGGTGAAGTGATTATCAAGTAAATTCTTTAGAACAATGCGAATATATATTAGCTAAATAATAGTTTGAATTTCCTTTTTTGCATTTGCATAAATGTTAGTGTTAAAAAAATATAAACAAAAATTTAACAGTGTAATATACACAACTCATTGTGTAGATAAGGTAGAGCCTAGAGGTTTCACTCTTTAAGAGTGGGTGAAGTGATTATCAAGTAAATTCTTTAGAACAATGCGAATATATATTAGCTAAATAATAGTTTGAATTTCCTTTTTTGCATTTGCATAAATGTTAGTGTTAAAAAAATATAAACAAAAATTTAACATTGTAATATACACAACTCATTGTGTAGATAAAGTGAGTTGGATAATCTTGCAACATGTTTGAAATAGAACTTGCGTATTTTGCAGGATGATACATATTCTTTCCCATGGAGATGTCTAATCTTTGTGAGCACGAATGCCTTGGCTGTTGTGTTTTGCTACTCCAAATTCTTTTTCCTTTTAGTTTGTTTTATTTGAACGATCCCAGCGGTACTCCCCTTTTCTATTACTTTCTTTTTCAAGCCCTCAAAATTCTCTCATTTTGTGGTATTTTAAGTTCTGTTTTAGATGGCTTTGATGGATCTGCCCTTTGACAATTTTTTATTTTATGGAGGCAAGACCTTCCTGATTCATCTTCACAATTATTTTTACGATTTTCTACATTCATGCGTCATTTTATATCAATTGAACATCAGACCCTCTCCTAGACTTTCATTTCCCTTTTTTGGATTAACAGTTGACATGTTCTTGTTGGCTTTTCCTGCAGTTGATATTTTCCGAAGTTTACTGGATTTTGAAGAAAGACTCCTGTACACATAGGATTCTGATCTTTAGGGATGGGATGGCTTTAGGTTCACCTAGGGCCTGCCTGGATCCTTGCAGATCTTGGTGCACTTGCAAGTTGCCTAGACCCTGGCAGGTTCACCTTCCTAGCTAGAAAAGTAAAAGGATAACATTTTAAAAAGCAAAAATCCTCTGAAATACCTATAATGCTCCCTTTGAATTTTTAATAATTTATAGGTATTATTTTGTAATATCAATAAGTTTAATTTTAAATTTCTATACAATAATATATACACCAGAAACTATTCCTTCCTCCTTACAATCCGTGCACCATAACTCACCTTCGTTTTTGCTGGTGCTCCCCGTCATTTCTTTGAACTTCTTCAGCATACGGTGCATGTCCTTTTGAAGTGCTTGCACCTTTTCGCTGGATTCTTCATTGCTGCTGCTTCCCTCGGAGGAACCGTCCTCATTTGATGAGTTGTTCTTTTTCTTCCGTGAGGTTTTGCTCTCACTCTCCAGGTCCATTGCTTTGTTGTATGCGTCCTCTTAGGATGAGGGAGGCACAATCTTCATTTTTCTTTTGAACGAGGATTTCAATCCTTCCACGAACCAATGCTTCTTGAGGCCATCTGTTGGTTGGTTCTCCATCTTCCCTAGCAACTCCTTCAGTCATCGACTGTATGCTCTTACACTCTCGTTCTTCCCCTGCTTTGTGTTGTAGATTTCAGCTAAGATTTCATTGTCATCGTGAAGCAATCGAAACTCCTTGAATGATTTCCCCAAGTCATCCCATTTACTCACCTTTGTCTTATCTATGTTGGAGAACTAATCAATGTCTACTCTGCGTAGGGTTGCGGGGAATTGAAGCACCCATTCATCCTGGTCGGTTAGCCAGTTGGTCGACCAGGTTGTTTCAACTTTCACATGTATGACAGTATCCTATGGGGTCTTCCTTCCCGTCCCCTGTGAGGTTGTTTCAACTTTCACATGTACGACAGTGTCCTACGGGGTCCTCCTTCCCGTCCCCCGTGAGGTTGTTTCAACTTTCACATGTACGACAGTGTCCTACGGGGTCCTCCTTCCCATCCCCTGTGAGGTTGTTTCAACTTTCACATGTATGACAGTGTCCTACAGGGTCCTCCTTCCCGTCCCCCATGAACTTGGGCAATTTTTGTTTATTTGCCATTGATAAATTCCTTTGTGGCTTTGGTCTCGTAGGCCCTCCCGACCTGTTGGGGACACTTGATCTGTCAGAAACTCCCAAACCACTAGGGACTCTTGAATTGCTAACTCCTGAACTTGGTATAGTGGAACCAAGCAGATTGTTGTGGTCACTGTGCTTTTGTGTCCTCCCGACACCTTCGACAACACTGGTACCCCCTTTGGCTCTGCTTTGGGTCTCCCCTACTTCCCTTCGAGCCTCTTGTTCCGCTCCACGAAAGCTTCTACTTCCTGGCGGTGTTATTGAGAGATGTCCTAGATGGTTTCGAGTCTTTTCGATTAGGTCAACTACCACGTCACCTTTTGATGGTCCTTCGGTACGGATACCCTCCTCGTCACCACCGTACGCTTGGCGTCTTTTGGTACTACCTTGTGCCCACACGTTCCCTTCAACACCTTCGACCAATCTACATAGCCTCCTACGTTCGACTTGTTCTTCTAATCGTAGGGTCCTCTGTATGGACTCGTAATCATCTTCTTTCCCTTTACGGGTATGGTTCCTGTCCTTGTTCAAGAGGTTGGGCATTAATTTTTCCTCTCGTAGGGGTTGAGGACACTTTGTCGCCTTCTGCTTGTCTTTCTCTTCTTCCCTTCGGCTATTTTCTTGGTACTGCTGCAAAATTTGTTGGTGACGGTTTTCTTTGTGGGTCTCTTCGTGGCGGTTCTGTAGAGCAAGGAATGTCTATACCAATAGATTGGGAAGTGACACATGAACCGGTTGACTGTTGGGCTCACACGGAGTATCACCCACACAACACTTTCTGTAACATCTTCTTGTGCGGCTTCCCTTCGTACGTGGGTTTTGATAGACGCTTGCAATAAGGCTACAAAGTCCACTGTCAATGCTTGTTCACCTTCGAACAATTCCTCAAACCCTTCTTCATGCTCATTACTCGTGCCTTCACTTACTGGTTGGCCTATTATCTCCTCGCCATGTAACGCCCTACCGTCACTCCCAAATTCTTATAGGCAACGACGCCAGATGTTTGTCCCATAGGGTAACAGTTTAATGCATACGAGAATATACAGGAAATATAACAGAACACAATAATGTGAGAGAACTCACAGATACTTTTTCATTAATATCTTCAATGTTTATAATGTATCACAACAACGACACCAAAATATTACGACAATAGTTATCGCAATGCCAATTATATTAATGCTATCTTTCAAATGCAAGTATATAACATATATGAGGGTTGAAGGGGTGCTAGTGCCAACCATCGCGACCATTCCCAACTATCTACCCTTCGACTAACTAACAAGTACTAACAACACGTAATTTACCTGACAACATGTGCCTTGGGTTTCATGCAATCAAAACTAAGCCTCTTCAAGTTCTCGTTTTTTTTGCGTCAAAAAGTGTAAAAGATGGCTTCTTTGACCAACATAATGTTGGAAGGCAGTCAAAAGTTCAATGGCTGCAACTACAATGCTTGGAAGCAGTGGATGATGACCATTTTTTGAATATCGGTGCCTTGACGAGTTTGTTATCTGCAAGTCAACTCATCCTATAACGCTGGGTCCAGATCATGATAAATTTGATGAGCAAAATCGGGAAGCCATGATGCTCATTAAATTGTCAATCACCGACGATTAGCTGCCGCAAGTACCTGTTGATGTGAGTTTTATGCCACTACAACATGCAAAATTGAATACTTAGTGTTCGTAGATGGATCACCAATTCTCCAACTCTCTCTTGAATAAGGATGCTCATATGTTGAACAATGTATATGGATTGTGTGATCAAATGAGACAACCCCAAGATTCCTTATTGTGGACTTTCACTCAATTATAATGATGTGATATGTTGGTTATTACAAAAAGACTTGTGTTGTTCGTTCAATGGATATCGAGTACTTCAACTTCCTCCAACCAAATAAACTGCAAAGGATAAGGGTTGAGAAAGCTATTCTACTCTTAGAATGCAAGAAACTATGAATGTCTTTGGGAACTCTATTAGACTTAGTCTTGCCATCGACATCAACCAAGCTAGTGCAATCTCCTAAGGTAAATGTAAGATGTTCAAATTATTATCATTCCATTAACACCACCCATCGATGCATATCAATGTGCAAGCAATAATCAAAGTAAAGCTCATAAATATGGCATTTGACCATGCAAGACAAACTTACAATTAGGAAGCAACTAGTGGTTTGGTCTAAACTAGTTCACCAAAGATGCATCCAAAATATCTTCCATTCAACTAAACACTATTTCTAATCAACATAAAATGAAATCCTACTCTATGTGAGGAAATGTAGAAACCATGCAATACTCCAAGGCAACACAGGAAAATCCACCATGAAGACCAACAATGAATTATAAATTACTTTGATAGCATTATGGCAATAATTTCTCCAAGTCTCTCCTCCTACTCTATTCTATCTCTAATCTCATGAGTTACATGTGAGAAGGCCTTAGCCTTTAATAGTTGCTCAATTAAAATGAAGGGCCAAGATCGATTTACGCTCAAGGGCCTAGATTATGCCAAAAAGGCCCTGATTCAACTAACAGCTACAAGCATTAAATGCCGGCCAATTACAATTGAGCACCACCTTGTGGGCCGATAAGAAAATTACAATGCTTTTGAGAGGCAATGAGAAAATAGATTAGGTAGACATGGTGTGGACTCCACATGTACACTTGGCATGAACCAATTGGATAAGCTTGGACATGTGTAATCATAATTTACTGATTGGCTGAAGATGAGTGGGTGCCACCTCAGCAAGCTTATCTTATAGGCTTGATAAATATCTCTTGATGATGAAAAATATCTCTTGATACTCAACATTTTCCAGCCTTAGCTTGATGGTGATGGCATGTAAATTGTTTCATCTTCAAGAACTTTTCATCCTTGAAAATCTTCTCATTGACCGCTCTTGAACTTGTACTTGAAATCTTAATTTTATGGCCTTGTGTTCTAAAAAATGAAGTACTTCATGTAGCTGGATCCTTCAAAGTGAACTTGGTTTTCCGAAGGAAATTCAAGTTGGTGATTATTTCTTTCACTTTTAGGCTTGCAAATTTGTTATTTCTCCTTGTTCTTTGCTCTCTAATCCCCATCTTGAGCTTGATCTTTGAGTTTGCATTTTCAACCTCGAAGCATCATCTTGTTTGTCCTCTCAATGAAATCTTTCCTTAGCCTCCTCTTACCTTCAACTCTTCCATCAACCTCTCCTTGCAAAACAAGACAACAATTCTTGTCAAAAACTTAGATTTCATACTTCTTAAAATCAACATTTGATGCTAAGAAGTGAAATTTAAGAGGAAATCACTCTACTTGTACAATTTCATTGAGTATTTCGTCTAATTTAACATGAAAGACTGAATTTTTCAAACTTTAAAATCTGATCAGATCAAGACAAAATGAGAACCCAATCAAAGGATTTAGTTATAAAATTCTGCATCTACAAACTGAGATCTGTAAGAACTTGATCTTTCTAAACTTGCTTTTGCCTTGGAAAAATCTGAGTTTTACACCTTGGATTTGATTGAATTTGGGTGCTTTCTTGAGCTGGCTGACTTGATTAGGCAATTCCAATGACTTGATTAGGCAATTCCAATGACTTGAAATGACAAACATATCCCTAAAAATCGAATTTATTGGGCCTTATAGCTGGGCAGAAATTTGTTGAGACAAAAGTCCTGAGACCAAGTTGGATTCCGACCTGTTGTCAGGACTGGAATCTTGACAAATGGTCGGATTCTAATCTCTTGACAGGAGTGGTCACTCCTTTACATGGTTTCCAATTTGTGAATTCAGTCCTCTCAATTAATATTTCATGTTTCATCATTAGGCAATTCCAATGACTTGATTAGGCAATTCCAATGACTTGAAATGACAAACATATCCCTAAAAATCGAATTTATTGGGCCTTATAGCTGGGCAGAAATTTGTTGAGACAAAAGTCCTGAGACCAAGTTGGATTCCGACCTGTTGTCAGGACTGGAATCTTGACAAATGGTCGGATTCTAATCTCTTGACAGGAGTGGTCACTCCTTTACATGGTTTCCAATTTGTGAATTCAGTCCTCTCAATTAATATTTCATGTTTCATCATTAGGCAATTCCAATGACTTGATTAGGCAATTCCAATGACTTGAAATGACAAACATATCCCTAAAAATCGAATTTATTGGGCCTTATAGCTGGGCAGAAATTTGTTGAGACAAAAGTCCTGAGACCAAGTTGGATTCCGACCTGTTGTCAGGACTGGAATCTTGACAAATGGTCGGATTCTAATCTCTTGACAGGAGTGGTCACTCCTTTACATGGTTTCCAATTTGTGAATTCAGTCCTCTCAATTAATATTTCATGTTTCATGATCATTTTTAAGGCTCATCTTCACGATTTTTCATTCTGATTTGCATCCTTGATCGATTGAAATTCACGAGTATCTGATTTCCATCCATATTCATCTTCAAAATCTGATCACCTATCTTCAAGATTTTGATTGATTTTCATCTTTCATCATCAATTTCCATCAACTTGGAGGTGAAATTTTGTGTTGGCTTGCCCCTAGACTTGGGCCGAATTTCACTAGCTGTTTGGGCTTTTGCATGGAAGAGGGGCAGAAATCTAGGGTCTCTTGGGATTTAAGTCTGGAGAGGTGGTTGGATTCTGACCTCCTCTCAGGACAACTTCACTTGATTCATCTTCTCACTCATTCCCTTTAGTTCTTTTCATTAGTTTGCACTTGAATCTCACCTTGTAGTTCCTTGGAAACCATCTAGACTTGGGTGGGAATTGAGGGGGTGTCAGGACTAGGCAAGGAGAAGAGGGTGAAAATCTACTAGCTGTCAAGATTGGAGTGCTGAGAACAGGTCTTATTCTGACCTACTCCCGGGACAACTTCAAAGGGTCTTGACGAAGATTCTCAAGCTTGGAGGGTGGAACACATAAAATATAACATTTAAGTATAAGTCACATATTTTTAATTTCTTATACTTTAAGTTATATTTTATGTATATATTGTTAGGATGTTTGAGAGTGGTTTCAGATTCATGGGAGTTATAATGGAGATTCTAGATTTTGGGAGATCATAAAAATTTTCAGACAGCCAAATTTCAGTAATTAACATGCTCCCTTTAGTGTTCTTTTTTAGGTTACCACTTCATCTCTTCTTGCTTTGCATCTTCACTTCATCTTTTTACACTTTGGCTAATTCATTTCATCACAAGTATTTTGACTTCAATTCCATATTCTTGACTAGCTTGGCCCAACTCTAACTCATCCGTGATTGACTTGATTCCCCAGTGAGCCAAAGTTACTCAAACTCATCTCTTAGACTCATAGACTTGAAAATTGCCACGAGTGAAGGTCGACTAAGACCAACACTCCTACTGCCAAAACAAAAAGAGGGTGTTCCCATTTGCAATGGGGTGATGGTGTGAAA
Organism: Chamaecyparis obtusa; assembly: GCA_027943335.1. Classification (NCBI taxonomy): domain Eukaryota; kingdom Viridiplantae; phylum Streptophyta; class Pinopsida; order Cupressales; family Cupressaceae; genus Chamaecyparis; species Chamaecyparis obtusa. The sequence goes on along the minus strand of BSBK01001325.1, from coordinate 162,039 downwards.
ACCTCACAACAAAACCCTTAGGCAAGATGATTGCTGAAATATGAGTTTGTTTGAAGGGTCTACATGAAACGTCTGACAAAAGATGTGCTTTTTTAATGAAGAACATGCTTTTCTCGATTATGATGGATGAGAGGATGTCCTTGTAGGAACATCTCACAAAAATCAAGGACATCCGTGATCAATTGGAGGCGATTGGTCGGACAATGAAGGAAGAAGACCTGATAGTAATCACTCTAAAAAGTCTACTAAAGTCTTATGAGCACTTTATTCAGACACTCAACATTGCCTCAACTAATGTTGACTAGAAGTTTCTAGATCTTTGCACAAAACTTCTGCAACAGGATCGATAGAGACAACAGTTTAGTAGCAATGCTAGTTCGTCTTCCACAAAATATGCCTTCATAGCAAATTCCTTTACTTAGGACAAAGGGAATAATCTGTTCTCTTATCAGAAAGGCTGAGGTCAATCCCAGGACAGCTCCAAGAAGAACATGTAGTGCAATTATTGCCATAAGTATGGTCACAAGAAGAAAAACTGTTGGCACCATTTGACTTCTGAACAAAAGTAGGGAGGATCTCAACAGAAGTTCAATGTAGCATAGCACACTAAGGAGATCACATCAAATCGTCTACCTGGCACATTGACTCTGGTGCTTCTCAACACTTTGCTTATCGTCTAGATTGGTTTATTGGCTACACACTATTCACTGATTTAGTTATTTTGGAGAAGAGTGATGAGAGCCATTTATGACCCATTTTATACCATCTTTTCATCCATTTTTATATACCATCATATTCACTTGCATATTCTTTTCTGTTCCATTTCATACCATTTTCCTCTTTTACGTTGCTTGTGATTAAATATGAATAAGTAATATTTAATTTAGTTCTGAGATAAAATTATGAAAATTCTTTATTGATTGTTGTTATTTAAAATTTTCACAAATATATCTCATAGCATGCTGATTTCCTGTCACATATTTATCAATAGCATGCTGATTTTATGGGAAGTTCTTGTCACTTTCTGGTCAGAAATTATTGTCTAGTATTTTGTGGCCGACAAAGATTATTTCTATCATCTTTTTCCAAGATTGGCAGTGCTTCTGTAACGAAGATCTCAACCTATATCATGCAGTTATAATGAAGTGGTTTTGCCAAAACAACCAAGCTATCAAAGGGGGTTTTTCTATGACCATGAGATATTCTCCTTTGGATCGCCACATCATTGTCATCATTTTGTTTGGATCTGTTATAATATATTACCATGCAACGGAAGCTGAAATATGTTATTTACGACCACTGTTGTAACAAATATATTGTTATTATGCGGTCATGATTTAAGACCGTGTATAGACCATTGGTTTTCTGGCTACAAACAAAATAAGTAGTTTATTCTTGTACATATTTGTTACACACCGTACCTATATATATTTACCATAATATAAGCTAAGGGACGTAGATTGATATCAAATTGAAAAGAAGGTTTCTAATCATAGAGTTCGTGTAGCAGAATATTGCATGAAGTCTCTGTAATATTTGTCGATAAATATAATATTATTGTTTTGATCGAAGCAGCGTAGAGGAACGTTTATTTCCCTCACCAGGCATGCTGAGGAGGCAGGATCCACTTCTCGGGATGGCTGGTGATTTGTTTTAGATTAGATGTGTGTTTATTTTATTTTTCTATGTTATTTTAATTTGATTTCGTACATAGAATAATTATATTAGTTTATATATTATTATTTTATGTAATTATAAATAATTATCATTAATTCGCATTTGCTTAAGGTTCAATTGTGAATTCAGATTTGTGTGGTTTGTTATTTACTTCTTGTCGCCAATTCTATTTTGGTTTGTTGTAGGTTTATTTCTTTGTGTTCTAGCTGCATTCATCCCCAATTAGCTTGCTATCTTCATCCCTTGAGCAGATAGTTGCTATACCTTTCATTAGTCTACGACCCTGGATTGATATGAGATGCAAGTTGAACTGGCTATTAAATCTTATCAATAATTCTTAATATTGGAACCACAATTTGTCTTTACAAAGACTATATTGTTGTTAGAAAGGGCAATGTGCAAGTTCAATTTGGAGGGAGGAATTTAATTTTCCTCAATGTATACAATGTTCTAGGCATGGAATTCAACCTTCTATCTGCCAGTTTGATTAGAAGATTCTCCTTAGCTGAATGTGGTATTCAGTTTGCAGAAATGCAATATTGTTGATTAGGAGACTCACACTACCGTTGTTGTAGGTATTGATGATCATGGTCTTTATAGACTTGTTGACACTGGTGATTCATAAGAGCTTGTGATGGCAACCAAAAGTTCTAACTTCTTCCATCAACAATCTTTGGCATCAGTGGTATGGGCATCTGAACACACACTCTCTCAGCTAGTTAGGGACAATTTGTTTGTTGGCTTACCTGTGAAGTTTGTTAGGGTGGAAAGCAGCACATGACTCCATTTTCAGCTGACAATTTTTGGTGAGCTTCCAAGGTATTACAGTTGGTTCATGCTGATGTATGCGGACCAATGAACACTTCTTCAATTACTAGGTCCAGGTATTTTTTGTTATTTGTTGATGATTTTAAATTAGAGGTGTTAGTATGTTTCAAAAATTGAAGGCATAGGTAGAAAAAGAATTAGGTCAACAAATAATTACTCTTAGGTTAGACAACGGGGGGGAATTTTGTTCTTCTGAGTTCTCCAACTTCTGTGCACATCATGGTATCAATCATCAACTTACCACACATTACACCCCTTAGCAGAACGATGTTGTTGAGCGGAGAAATTGCACAATCACTGAGATGGCCCGAGCTATGTTGGAACATAGAAATGTTCCAAAGAAATTTTGGGTAGAAGTAGTCTACATTGCTGTCTATCTTTTGTACAGGTGTCTCACACAGGCTGTTAAGTGAGGAAGCTTGGTCTGGTAGCAAGCCCAAAATCACTTACTTGAGAGTCTTTGGCTCTTCAGCTTATGTTTGGATTCCAGATGCCAAGTGCTCAAAACTAGATTTCAAAAGCCAGAAGCTCATGTTCATAGGATGCAGTGAAAATCACAAAGCATATGGACTATGTAGACACTGGTCGTCTCATATGTAGTTGGGATGTTGACTTTGATGAAGAATGAGGGCCTTTTCATCTCTCTTCCCTTGTTTTGAGTCTTGAGGATCTGCCTTTGTGGGCTAAGGATTTGGGTGTTAGTCTTCCATTAGGTCCACCTGATGGGAGGGATTTAGATGACTCTGACTCTGAAGTTTTTAAGTCTCCCAGGCATGATATTGCACCACTGAACTTTCGTTAGAAATCTGTTGATCTACATCTTGATGTATCTGTTGCAGCCAATCTAGGTCCAGTTTGTAATGTCCCGTGTGCGGGTGGTGTTCCCCGCAGCCACGTGTTCGGGGTCTACGTAATTGGGGGGTGGTCCCCGCCCTCGAATGCTCCGGTGATGGGAGATGATCCCCACACCCTTAACACCTTGGGTAGCTGCCCTTACCACCAGGTCGGTCTTTTGGTGTAGTGGTTGGGCCTTAGTGGTATCAGAGCTATAAGTCCTGCCATCCTGTGGAGGTCTTATAGGGAATTTGGAACAGCCAGATAGAGGGAAAAGTGTTTGCGAAATGTCAAAACACTAAAATCAGAAATTAAAAAACAGGCTAGGCATTTATGTTTGAGCATGCGACAGGGGCCTTATAATCTCCGCAATACCAGAGTAAGACAAAATAGGATTTTGGACTTGCAGAGCGAACAGTCTAGTTCATTCGTGCAGGTGGACATAGAATCTAGTCATACAGACACAAAAGAGATATTCTTTGATCAAGACAGCAATATGGGTGACCGAGATGACATGAATACAGGATTAGGTGGAGGCAGGAACACTGGTCCAGATCAGGGGGAGGTAATGTTCAGACAATTACTGGATACATTAGAGCAGGGGCAGCGTATGCAGCAGGAGCAAAATAGGCGAATGGACATGATGTTGCAGCTCATGGCTAGACAGATGGGTGTCAATATTAATCCAGGTGATGCCAACAACATAAACAATAACAATGGGGGAAACAATAACAATGGGGGCAATGATAATAATGGAGGCCAAGGCAACAACAATGGTCCTGAGAATAACATTAATGGTAATAATGGACACGACAACAATGGGAATGAGGCTGATAACTTTAGACACGTTGCACGCCCAGCTTGGACAGTGAGCTCGAGACCTCTTCTACCCACCTTCCCACCCAGAGATCCGGTTCAACCAGTAAATGAACCGCAGATTACCGAGTTACAGGATCAGTTCAGGAGGGACTGGGAGGCTAGTGGACTGGAGTTTCAGGCGGATATTTCCCTCAGAGATTATATGGACTTGAGGATGAGACACATGCCTAGAGCAGGAGGGAGGAATCAAAACTTTGAGCTGAGAAAGAAAGTTGGAAAACTTTCTTTACCTTATTATGATGCTTCAGGGAAGATGACTGCATGAGCTTGGCTGCAGAAGGTAGATACATACTTGCAGCTAAATCCTATGCCTGAGGAGGAGGCTATCAAGTATGCAGCTATGCACTTGGACGGCGTTGCGCATGAATGGTGGCATCATGGCATGGTGACTCTGGGGCATAATCAGATTACATCCTATGAGGAATTCACATAAAGATTGATTGAGAGATTTGATACTAGGGATCCCGAGTTACATTTCAAGGAGCTAGCACAGTTAAAACAGTTCGGTTCTGTGGATGCTTACATAGTGGAGTTTCAGCGTTTGTTTGTACTTGTTACTGATATCTCTCCTAGGAGATTGGTGGTGTTATTTTGTGATGGGCTTGCTGATCCGTTACGAGGTTGGGTGAAGGGACATGATCCACTCACCTTAGCTGAAGCAACTAAAAAGGCATGAGATTTAGCCCCTTTGGTATACAAAGGAAAATACCATTCAACAGATTCTTCCTACCGCAAGGACAAAGACAAAAAACCATTTTAGAAAGAGTATAACAAACCCAAAGAAGAATCAAAAGGACTAGACAGTGAAACCTTGAATGAACTTCGAAAGAAGAAACTGTGCTTCCAGTGTAGAGAGCCTTGGGGCTTATCTCATAAATGCCCTCTCAAGGCTAAGGCAAATCAAATGGAGTATTTTTCAGCAGAAGAGTCAGAGTCAGAGGGGGAGGATCAGCACTCCGATTCAGATGAGGATAACACTATAGAGGAGAGTAGCATTCCTAAGGATGATAGATCGTTGGCACGCTTGACAGGGGCCCAAAAGGCAATCACATTTAAGGTCAGGGGTACTATCCAAGGGCAGAAAGTGATATCTCTCATTGACACTGGGGCTACACATAACTTCATAGATGCACAGTTGGTAGCCAAGAGAGGGTTACAGACGGAGGAGCATGATGGGTTTAGAGTCATGGTGGCTAATGGTGACAAATTATTGTGCACTCGGAAGATATCTAATCTTCGCATTAGGTTTGGAGATGGCTATGAGTTGGAGGATGAGTTCTATGTTGTGGACATGGGAGATTATGATGTCATCCTCGGCATGACATGGATGGCTTCGCTAGTTGAGTTCACACTCAACCTAGCGAAATTGGAGATGAGATTCCAGCATGAGGGCAGAACTGTGGTACTTAGAGGACTTTCGGATGGAGGTTGCAGAGTAGTGTCCTTGAGGAGAATGCAGAGACTTTTTCGTCATGATGGCATAGAGTGGGCAGCAGAGTGCTACATTATGCCAGCTTCACCAGCGCCACAGGTAAAGAGTCATCCACCAGATATCCAGAAGATACTTGATAGACACGCTAAAGTATTTGGCGATATTCCTCATGGGGTTCCTCCTGATAGGGGGATAGAGCATGTTATTGAGCTCGAGGAGGGAGCCAAACCAGTTATGATTACCCCTTATCGTCATCCTAAGAAACACAAGGATGAGATAGAGAAGGCAATTAAGGAGTTGTTGGAGATGGGGCACAGTAGGCCTAGCAAAAGCCCATTTGCTTCAGCAGTAGTACTGGTGAAAAAGAAGGATGGGACGATGCACATGTGCATCGATTACAGGGCATTGAATAAGAAAACAATTAAAAACAGGTATCCCATTCCTAGGATTGATGAGCTGATTGATGAATTGCGTGGGGTATGCTTCTTCACCAAAATTGATTTGCGATCCGGATACCATCAGATCAGGATGAGAGCAGAGGACATTGAGAAAACAGCCTTCCGATGTCACTATGGCCACTTTGAGTTTATGGTTATGCCATTTGGACTAACCAATGCACCCGCTACATTTCAGAGTTGTATGAACCAGATATTTAGGGAGCAGTTGAGAAGATTTGTGTTGATCTTCTTTGATGACATCTTGGTCTTCAGTAAGACTTGGGAGGAACATTCACAACATTTGGAGGAGGTCTTATCTATCCTAGAGAGAGAGTCATTGTATGCCAAGGAGTCTAAGTGTGAGTTTGGTATGACAGAATTACTATACCTTGGGCATATTATTAGTGCAGATGGAGTTCGAGTAGACCCTGAAAAGATTAGAGCTATAGTTGATTGGCCTACTCCTACGAACCTCACACAGCTTAAGGGGTTCTTTGGTCTTTGCGGATTTTACAGAAGGTTTGTTAAGGGTTTTTCACAGACGGCAGCGCCTTTGACAGATCTCACCAAGAAGGGGGCCTTCATGTGGACAGGGGCAGCATAGAGGTGTTTTGAGCATTTCAAGCAGGTAATGTCTTCATGTCCAATTCTAGCTCTATCGGATTTCACGAAGCCTTTTGAGCTTCATTGTGATGCATCGGGTGATGGGATTGGAGCAATATTGATGTAGGAGAAGCATCCCATTGCATTCGAGAGTAGGAAGCTCCGGGGAGTTGAGAGGAGTTATTCTGTCTATGACCGAGAGATGTTGGCCATAATGCATGCATTGGCCAAATTCCGATCATATTTGGTAGGTGGGCGTTTTGTGATCAAGATTGATCACAACAGTATTAAATACTTCATGAGCTAGCGTGATCTTAATGACCGGCAACAAAAATGGGTTACTAAATTGCAGGCTTATGACTTTGACATAGAGTTTGTCAAAGGTAAGAAAAACGTGGTGGCTGATGCCTTATCTCGGAGACCTCACTTATGTGCTCTGGCAGAGATTTCAGGAGATTGGAGAGATCGGATTATAGCAGAGTATGTCGGAGATGCTTGGGCTTCTAGATTGATTTCAGGTACCATACAAGATGATCGCTATGAGGTGATAGATGGATTGATTAGAGTTCAAGACAGGGTTTATTTGATTCCGTCATCACATTTGAGAGAGGCGATATTGAAGGCATTTCATGATGCACCCATGGCTGGGCATCCGGGGGTCTTCAAGACCTACAGGCAGATCTGAGAGCGGTTCTCATGGAGAGGGCTCAAGGATGATGTTCAGAGGTATGTCAGGGAGTGTGCGGTTTGTCAATAGAATAAGGGGGAGCACACATTTCCTGCAGGTTTATTACAGCCCTTGCCCATTCCTGATAGGAAATGGGAAAGTATTTCGATGGACTTCATCACTGGTTTACCACGAGTGCAGGGAAGGGATTGCATCTATGTGGTGGTGGACCGCTTGACAAAGTTCTCTCACTTCTTTGCTATTCCGTCCACTTACACAACAGCACAGGTGGCAGATTTTTTCTTTAGAGAGATATTCAGGTTACATGGGCTGCCCAGATTCATTGTCAGTGACCGGGATAGTAAGTTTACGAGTGTTTTTTGGCAGGAGTTGTTTAGGTTGTGTGGTACAGATCTTACACCTAGCACTAGTTATCATCCGCAGACAGATGGGCAAACAGAGATTGTGAATAAATGGGTGGAGGGATATTTGAGGAACTATGTAACTGCACAACAAAGGGCTTGGGTCAGATGGTTGCATATGGGAGAGTATTGTTATAACACCACTTATCATATGTCCATCAGGATGACTCCTTTCATGACACTCTATGGTTATGAAGCACCTAGCTTCATGGATTTAGTTTTGGGGGACAGCAGAGTGCCCAAAGCCAAAAACTTATTGTAGGATAGTCAGGACATCCTGAAAGTGTTGAAGGAGAATATACAACAGGCCTAGAATCAACATAAATTGTACGCTGATCAGCATCGAATAGAGCGCAGTTTCGAGGTAGGCAATATGGTTTACTTGAAGCTACAACCATATAGACAGTCATTGCTCAAGAAGAGCAGAGTTGAAAAGTTGAAGCCTAGATTTTATGCTCCCTACAGGGTGATTCGCAGAGTGGGCGAAGTCGCCTATGAGCTTGAGCTTCCAGAGGGCAGTCGGGTGCACAATGTGTTTCACGTGTCTAGGCTTAAGAAAGCCATTGGTCAGAGTGTAGTGCCTGCAGATTTACCCCCTTTGGATGAGGAGGGGAAGCTTGTGTTAGTACCTGAGGCTATTCTGGACACCAGAGAGAGGAAGCTTAGAAACAGGATAGTGAAGGAGTATTTGGTCAGATGGAGAGACCTGTCAGAGGAGGATTCTACATGGGAGAGTGAGCAGGTTATTCAGCAGGTTGGACTGAGATTGCTTGAGGACAAGCAATTTCAAGGGGGGTGGACTGTAATGTCCCCACTTTAGCAGTTGACCAAGTGTGTGTGCGTTAGCCTTGTTCTACATGGTCCAGAGGGCTAACTAAGGGTTTAAGGGGATGCTGGAGTGTTTTGGCCTAGTCATTTCCAGTTTGGGCCAAAACAAAGTTGATTTACTTAGTTTTAGGCATACTTACTATTTTTAGTAAGTCAGCAGGACACAGTGGAGGCCAATTTTGGTGATTGGATTTGATACTCTTCGGTGAGAGCTTTCCGACGAGCTATCACTCGCATTATTCGGAGTCCGATTGCTAATACATTTTAATGCTTGAAGTTTTATTAAAGTAACATTTAATTTAATTGTAAAATATTAAAGTGTTACTTTAATATTTATTTTATGGGGATGTGTACCCAAGGGAGACATAAGGGGATATTTTAATATATGTTTTATATTGCACATCTTTTATCCCACATTGCCCATGAGAGTTGAGCCGACCCTTGGAAATAGAATAAAAGGAAGCGTTCGTGGCTTCATTAGACATGTTGAATATGAGAAGAAATTGGCGTGTGAGTTGCAGATCCGTTCTTGGCATTAGAGGACGTCTATCCTCTCTTGTGACATTCTAGATGTCATTCCCTTGGGGTTTGGCCTTTGGAATCTATTGCTATCAGCTCCGTTAACAGGCAGATTGAGTGCATTTTCAGCTACAGGCAGATTGGGTGTTTCGTTCTTATCTTCCTCTCTACTTGTCCAATGCTTATGTCACTTTGAGGGAATGATTTCAAGAAGATATTGAACCGTTTGAGGGCAGATTATAACAGTACTGTAGCGCAACACTATTCATGTTACTGTAGCACGACACTATTCACGCTACTGTAGCACGACACTATTCACGAGTACTATTCATACCACTGTAGCAGCAGATTTTGTAAACATTTGATGAAACATTATTCAATAAGGCTGTAGTAATTCATGAGTTGATAATCTTGCCATGTATTTGCTTCTTATTGAAATAATATTTTACCAGCAGTAGTCAGTTTCCAGTTTGCATATTATTGTAGTTTCCTTCTTGTTCATGTTGTGTGTTTTCAAGTTTATGCCAAAACATAAAACAAACAAACAAATGTCTCATTTCTGGAAGTCATAAGGGGATTAAACATTAAACGGAGAAATAAGAAGTTGGATGCAAACTGTTTGACATAATTCCTTTCAGCAGTTGGTTAGTCTTTTGGGCATTCAGGGGTGCCCATTTCACAGTTGTTCCTGTTGAATGTGATGTTGGTACTATTCTCTGACTGAAATTTTGGGCCAAGACAATAGGTGATCTTCATGATTATGAGCTCATTGAGGGTAGATCGTCTTGAAACAAGAGCAAAGAGAAGAATACAATAAACTCTGCTCATATGACTGATATTCAAAGTGTTTATGAGCCTCTAACATAATCAGAGGCTAAAGGTACACCTAAGTGGAACCAGGCTATGGAAGCTGAACACCATAGTGTTTTGAAAAATAACACTTGGGTCTTATTTGATCTTCCCCTTGGAAAGAAGCCAATTGGTTGCAAATGGGCGTATAAAGTCAAGTATCACACTGATGGAGTAATATTTGGTCAAGACATCGATATTCAAAACTGGTCATCATCCAATGCTTCTAGGAATTGAAGTTGGTGAGGATCGTGTGAAAATATTGTAGTTGGTGGTGGCTTTGATACCATTTTATAGAAAAAAATGTAGAGGACATGAGTTTGTTCTCGTCTGAACAAACACGGGTTGAAAAAAAACTTGAAGGAAATTGTAGAGGACGCGAGTTTGTTCGTGTCTGACCAAACATGGGTTGAAAATCTTGAAGAAAACCCCGTTGCACAACACAGATGAAAAAACACAGATGGAGAATCTTGCGGCTTGGAAAAAATTAGTTGGAAACTCTATGTGCGTCTACACAAGAAACCCTTCATTCGTGCTCAAACAATCCCACATACAGATTGAAAAGGATTGAAAACAATGACACAAATTTGTGGAAAGAGCATGAAAAACCAAGACCAATAAGGTTTTGAAAAATTTACACTACAAGTTTCATTGAGAAATTTTTAGAATCATAATTTTTTTTCAAAAAACCAGACTCCCGCTTTGATACCATGTTACACAATGGTAATTGCTTAATTTTATTCAAATAATGAAATGTAGACATATAGGCAATTAGCCTATGTAATATAAAATTGCAGTCTTCAAAACTCAGATCATTAGCCTTCCCAGCATTCAAGCTAGGACTGACTGGGATTAGAGAATATTTATTGAACTAAGGACCGACTTAGTCAAGGGCATTATTAGCAAAAGGAGTTGCCTCAAATTAAATAATTAAAATTGGATTGTGATGACTAAGACTAGTTTGAGGGCCAGCTAGAATTTGAGGAATTAATAGCAGTTTAATTTTTAGCCGACCAAGTTGATGAATATTAATTAAAGCAATTATCATTGAAGAAGTGGATCCCTTACAAAGACAATTGTCTTGATGAAAGGGTGTGACCCTTTCTAATTGGAAGATATAAGAGGGAGAACATATTCATGGAAAAAGGGCATTAAAGACAAGAGTAATTATTCGATTAAGCAAGAAATGGCAGTCTCATTATTATTAAATTGAACAGCAGTCTATATATTGGTCAAAGAATTTTAGTATGCTTTATAAGGCCTGAGATTCTGATTAGGCTAAACAGTTATTTATCTTCCATTTGATATGAAATAGGAAGACTATATGGATAACACATATTGCTGCTGTTATATATATGCATTTATCTACATAGCTATTCTTGTTATTATAGATTCCTTTAAACTTTCATCCAATCTACTGTTCTGTTATGGAGGGGAGGTAGGGTATATGAGGAATGCAAGTAACATAAGGGTCCATTTGATTTGGGTAATCCTGGGTGGGATTGGGAGGCTGATGGCAGGTGTCATTCTGTGCTCTTGGGCTTGATGGACAGGCTTGAGGCACCTTATATTATTGCCCATGGTGCTTCATAATGTGGATGGCATTGCCAAGTTATGGAGATAAAACTCGCATGATTGGTCTTGCATTTCTAGGGGCATTCTTCAAAAAGCAATTAAAAATGACCTAGGAGTAATCAATGAAATTGACAAATTGAGTATAATCTGGAAGCATAGGAATTTTTCATGGAAGCTTTAAGGGAATCCCACGTGTACATTATGAATATTATTACAACGATCATATTCTATTTTACATTGTTGAATTATATGTTTATGTATCTTTGTAACTAACCTGGTTGCGGGCTCTAAATCAAGATATTAAGTTGACAATTTACAGCCCCAAGCATAATCCAAACCCCATTTGTGAATTCTAGGGAAAATTGAGTAAGAGTCCCAATACATTACATTTTAGGCCTGAACTCGCATGAGTACTTGGTGAGCCTGACCCTTAAACTCGACATACATGATCTATATGCTCAAACATGTTTCTGATGTGGTTTTCACACTGGAAATATACTGTTTTTTCTTGGGTAAGATCTAGATGCTCAAATTACTGAAGCTCGCACAGTTGTAAGCATAGTGGGAAGAAAGGCAACTGTGATATTAAAAGCCAGTGGAGACCATGCAGGGAAGCGTTTTTTATTTTTTTTGCCTTTTCTAACATTCTTTTGTTGTGGGTTAGGTAATCAAGATGTCAATGCACCTTTGCATTGAGCAGAGGTGGCAGTGTCTGATTTGCTTGATCAGATACACTAGCAATGTTTAATTGAATATTTACCTCATGTTAGTCTTTAAAAAAATAATATATCAATGAGTTGGGATCTTTGTGTATAAAATATGCAAAAATGTCCTGTTTTCTGATCCACTACACAAACAATTTTAAATATAAAATTAATCAGACTGAGAGTTGTCCACAGCCTTGCATGGTGCACAAGAAAAATGAAAGTCTGATAAGCCCAAACATTTTCCTTGTAAAAGTTTCATCATTGAAGAATACATCAGGGTTACAAGAGGGTTGTGTCTGCATGATAATGCTATTTTGTACTCTATTATTTTTCTAATCTAATAGGAAACAGACAATGCTTGACAGTTTAATTTGATGTATTTTGTGATCTTATTTTGCATATAACTTATTTTTTTAAGAAATTTAAGTATTTTTCATGTTGTTGAGCTCTTGCCGAGTCAATGTTTTTGGTTTGCAGAGTCTATTTATGTGAATTATTTCTTGCTCTATGGAATAATTTGCAGACATCGCCATTGTTTTATCAGGACATATTCACACAGAAATTTGAAGGGCCCAGTATTATGTATTTACAGACCTTATCAACTCATAGCAATTTGCAGACGTCTCAGTTGGCGTGAGTGATCTCAAGAAAATTTTCCATTTAAGAAGACTTAACATTTCCATGAGGGGCATTTATAGGCATCTTAATTGCGGAACTCATTCCACACAGTACTAGCTGTAATGTGCAGTATATTCTCATTAATGTGGGTACTATAATTAATATCAGTTATTATGTTTATGCAGTGGATTCCTTGGTCAAACAGCTGCTTCATTGGTCCCTGCAGTATGTTTGTTTGGTGAACACCAGGTTCTGGTTGTCAACACTGCAATGAATAAGGTCAAAAGAGTAGTAAACTGTCTGTCCACAACCTGATCAAGTTAAACAGATTGTGCTGATGTCATTATTATCCATAGTAGCTAATTTTTTTATCAGGAATTTCTTATAGTTAATTGGGAAATTGAAAAACACAGAAATTTTCATGAAAATAGAGATTGAGTGCTGTTTTTTTCAATTTCATGCCAAATAAAGGAAAACATTCTGCTTTCCCATTCAGTCAGCCAGAAAAATCGTTATTTTTAACTTTCATAGAATAGGGTTGTAATGCCACTTTTCTCCTAGAATTGTTTAAATAGTAGCAGCAGATTAAATAGATTAATTATTAGAATTAAGATAACTTACAAGAGTTAAAGCTATTAAAATAGATGTGAATTGTTGAATGTCCTGGACAACTGAGAGGAGGGGGCGGGGAGAGGGGGGCGGGGAGGGAAGGGGTGAATCAGTTGTAGAATAAAACTTTTAGCAATTTCACAAATGCGGATCTGATAACATAAATCTTTAATCACTTAGCCAAATCAGGTATAAACATGAACAAGCACATTCATGAACCATACACAATGAACACTAGATTTTTGTGTAGAAAATCCAAGATGGGAAAAACCATGGAGAAGCTAATTCTCATGAATAAAACACAGGTTAAGGTGACTTTTACAATGGTTCACTGCCAAAATGCTCACTGCAGGTGGGCTCTCTGCCCAAAAAGACACCGCCGATATTACAACAAAGCTGAATGGCTCATTGCCATAAGAAACAAAATATGAACTGAGAAGGTTGCATCTACATATGCATGAATTCAGTTCCAGTTAAGCTCTGATATATATATATATATATCCGGTGTATATACTAAGTCAGCCTCAAGATATTTTGACAAAAAGAATGTCAACACGTTTCCATTCAGAGATGTTACAACGATTGGGATCACACACCAGGATCCCTGGAGCAAACCAAGCTCAACCATCAACAAGAACCATAATTTGAAATAGGTCCAGACCAAATACTCCATTGAAGAGAAAAAATATAAATGGACCACTCGTTATCAAAACGCAACAATCCCCGGAGCCCAAAAAGATGACACAATTTACAACCATGCCTCCAGACCATATAAACACGTCCTTGTTTTGAATATCAAATGATAAAATAATGAGTAGAACTAAATCAAACTGTCAACACCCTATTGAAACAACAGGTGATTTTGGACCTTTGTCAGATGTAAACATTACTGCAAATATCACCGAAACACTTATTCCGGAGCACTAATCATCAATCAGATCAACAAAAGAAATTGTTTCAACTGTACACACTTCCGGACCACTTGCCACAAAGCATTTTTCATTTTATGTCAAGATTATGACTTTACTGTTCACTTGAAAGTGCGGAGCACAGTAATCCTCAATTCTATAATCATTGTCAACATCACTACACAAACATCCGGAACACACCAAAAAACTCAGCCATCTAGAGGATCAATTCCTCACGCCAAAATAGTATCTTTAATTCTACAACTCAAACATTTGTTACTTAGCTTCCAATGGCTTGACAACACTCGTCATCCACATTGATCATCAAGACTGACACCAACTGCATTGTACACTATTATCTAACCGGATCACCACACTTGACATCAAGGACAACCAAGCACATAAGTTCAACATGAATAACTCATGTAAAACTAACCAATGTAAACTATATATGTGATATTTTAGGAAGAATTCTAAATTAAATAATTAAAATGAATAGCATAAACACATAATTTAATTATATTTAATGATAATAACATCAAGGGTTTCTAATACTTATCTGAATGAAAGCACTTGGAATGGTCATTCTCACCCTAGGAAGGTTTTACTGGTCTTGGCCCTTATTGTGATGGCAAAACTAGGAGGAATTGATTCTTATTCAAAACTAAAACACATGCCTCCCAAGCATCAGCCCTAACCAAGACTTGGTTGTACATTGTACCTTGAATTGGACGTACAATGTGCCCCATGTCCCATGCCCATAGCCCGCCAAACCACCTTCTACTTCCTTGAGTGACTTCCATGCCCTTTTCCAAGTCATACATGAATATTTTATAAACATTTTAAGGGGTGGTTTCCAAATGGTCACACCCTTTGACAAGAATCTCCTTTTAATATTATTTAACAAATAATTATTTCTCCCCTTCTAAAAGAAATTATAGTCTTTATTAATGTCAATTATAACCATAGGATCATAATATCTTTTATTTTTCTCGCTCCTTCTAATCTATAAAGGGCTATTTCATAACTCTCTTTTCTTAGGGGGGAAAGTCACATAACAAGGGGCGTGGGGGTGTCGATCCCCAATGAGTTCAAGAGGCACTGCCCCTTTTAGGCCAAGAGAAAATTAAGGCCGTCAAGGCTACATGGCCCTTCATTGCGAATGCAATTTTTCATAATTTTGTTGCTTTTAACCAAGCTCCAAACACTTAAAAAATACAGGTGATGAAGTCACAAAGCAACAATTAAGTCCTAACTGAATGAGAAGTATATTTTAAAGAATGAGTACTCTTGAGGGCATACTAATAGATCCAATGTTTGGTCAGTATGTCAAAATCCGAATTTGCACTGTAAAATGCAGAAAATCAGAAAAAGTCATATATCATAGGCAAATTGAAAATCCTGATGACTAACTGCAGTTTATATGCAATTAATGCGCCCGTAGAAATCATGCTAGGAATCAGAGGAAAAAATTGTTGATCGATTAAGATTTGGTTGCTGATTGGGCTAAACAGAGCGTGAGTTATTAAAGGTTTCTGGAACTATTTTTTTCAACTTTGTGATTTAGCTGTATTGCTATATCCTTTTAGTCCCATTTTTAATCCAGATCTGCATGGGTACTGGAGAGAATTTGATGCATTAATGGGACCCATTCTTTGGTCTTTATGGTCATTAATGTTAATCCCTTTGGTTGCTGAAACAGTGATGCTTTCTTTAGAGACTTCGGAAGTTATTTATTTCATTTACTGAATTATCACATAATAAACTTGACATTGCTTCTGCTTTTATGGTCATTAATGGTAATCTCTTTTGGTTCTGAAACAGTGATGCTTTCTTTAGAGACTTTGAAAGTTATTTATTTAATTTCCTGAATTATCACATAATAAACTTGACATTGCTTCTGCTTTTTTTTAAAACAATCGTAATGCTTTAAAATCAGTTTGCTTCTTTTTTTTTGTGATAGCAATTTCCTGTCATGTGGGGGATCATATTTCTTGCTTTTGAAACAAAATATTTGGTATTGTTTGTGTTGCTTTGCCAATAAATGGGTTGATCATTTTTTTTCCAGATGGCATATCGCGGGGCTCAAGAAGGGATCGTTTATTGAGCAAGTTTGTGGAGAATGAATTTGAAAAGATTGACAGATTAATGGAACTTTATATGAGGTATTCATTGGATCTTATTGCAAATTCTTTTGGCTTTTTCTTCTGTAATAAAATACTAAATTAAATGAGTTGCTGAAAGTAATTCATAAGTTTCTTACTTAGGTGTTAATCCTGTGTGTTATTGTTTCTGTTAACTGTGTTATACTTTTTAAGGTACTCAGATCGGGTGAAGGCAGAGACTGAGCGCATGGATCGGCTTCAGATTGATGATTTAGAGGTGCTTTCTCAAATACTTTTACATATGTATGCATTTGTATGTGTGATGCATTCTTATTCACTTAATAGCTATGCATCCCTGGGTCTAAAAACCCTGTCCCCGTACTGGTGACATCTCAAGGGCAGCACATGAATGTCCCCTATGCATCCCCGATCTGCAGATTTTTGCCTAGAAACGTCATGGAAACTTGGGGATGGTGCTTCTCAGTGCCAGGGACGTCTGGCTGTCCCTGAGACTGTCAGCAGATGATTGAGACATCCCCTGCTGTCCTTGGTATGGTCCGACATCCCCGGCTTGGCAGCCATTTATAAAAAACTCTTAAATTAAGGAAAAAGAACATTTTCTTTATGAGTATTGACAATGAATTTTTTTGGATTGCATATAACAGCAGCATGAGCAGGTCAGCTGTAAAATGATCCATACTATGATTACTATGCATAGAAAGAAAGTATACAATTGTAGAATAAGAGTATACAAATATAACCAGCGTAACACGGGGATGCGCACCCCCCTAAAAACCCAGGAGTATGGGGTGCAGGGACGTCCCCGAGACGGGTACGCCACGCACCCGAGCACCCCTGCCAGCGGCCGAGAGCCGCTGCACCCATCCTCGTACTGGTCGGGTGCTCGGGGTCTTGGGTGTGGGGGTGCGGTGCTTGGGTGCTGCCTAGGCGTCCCTCGACCGCACCCGGGACGCGACGGGGTGCAGCAGCCCCAAAAAAGGTTTAAAAAAAGTTTTTAAATTTTTTTTTTTGTTTTATTGCTTTAGGAACCCTAAAAGGGTGTGGGTCCCATATAGAGCCCTCTAAGCCTTCATAAGGCCCATATGTTTCATTTGGCATTCACATTTGGCATCCACATTTTTGCAACAGCTGAGAGGAAAGTGAGAAAAAGAGTTTGAAAGAGCTTGGAGACTGATTTTGCAAGATCAAAAGGAGCAAGAGGAGCAAGAAGATTCCATTTTGCAAGTGATTCATCAAGCACAAGGTAGGGTTTTTACTATTTTCTTTGTTTTATTTTCAGATTTTCATTTTTGTGTGCATTGTTTGAGTTTTACTGTTTTAGATTCTTGTTGATAGGCTGAATATGTTGAATGTGCTTCAACTTTGATTCTTCGAATGCATTGTGTCAAATGTGCTTCAACTTTGATTCTTCGAATGCATTGTGTCAAAGCATTATGTTAAATTTTTAATTTCTTTTTTATTTAGGCTGAAACTTATTAGTTATAATGTTATAATTTATTTGAATTTCAATTTCTAAACTAGGCTGAAACTAGTTAATTTTTGTTTAAATTACTAATTAGGTTGTTATTTATCATTTTGTGAAATGCAGTGTCTAAATGGCCTCTAGTCAAATTGGAGAAGACATGGGATTGTATGAGGGAAGTGCTAGTATATCTGAGTATGAGCTTGAGCGTGATCACGAGGGAAGTGAGCATGGAGATGATCCAGAAGCCCAATCTCAACCTCCTTATATTGCACCAGGAGTACTTTCCATTAACTGCCCCTTAGAGACTTTGACACAGTTTGCTAGGGGTCCATTTGATTTAAAGTCCCCTCTAAAACAATTTGCAACCAAAATTTCACTCCCTATAGCTACAAGTGGTGGCACACGAAAATGGAAATGTAATTTTTGTGGCATAGAATGGTTTGACAACATTACTAGGGTCAATTCACACCTCTTTTGGACTGGATTTGGTGTGAGTTCATGCAAATTCGTGGCAGATGCTGAAAATGTGAAGTATAGAATTGAAATAAACAGACTGTGGGGCATTCTTGATGATAGTGCAGTTGTAGTGCTTAAATCTTTGTTTGGTAGGTAATAGGTTTAGGCTATTCAACAGTTACAGGGGCAGTGGGATACTTCTACACGTATCTTGCATCAGAGAGTAGGGACTTTGTCAGATTCAGCTTCCATTCCTTCATCCATTCAGAGTTTAGTAGGGGGAAACAGAAGGCAGGAAGTTCTACTACTAACCCCATTGTTGATTTATTTAACATGCACGTGGAGGATCAGTTAGACGATGCCATTGGTACATTCTTATTTGCCAATGGCACCCCATTGCATGTTACTCGATCTCCTTATTATAGGGAGATGATTTCCTTGGTGGCGAAAGAGGAAGGGCCATCATTTGTGCCTTCAGGTGAGCACAAATTGAGGACGATGATTTTGGATAGGCAATATAACAAGATTGGGGTTTTGATGGAGCAGATGAAGGCATGCTGGATGGAGTCAGGTTGCAGCATTATTATGGATGGGTGGACGGACATTAGACATCGTTCACTCATCAACATTAAGGTCACATGCACTGAGGGCCCATACTTTCTGAGGGTAGTTGATTGTTTAGGGCATCGTGAAGATGCTGATTTTCAGTTTCACGTCCTTAGGGATTCCATTGAGGAGGTTGGGCCACAAAATGTGGTCCATGTAGTGACAGATGCAACACATGTGCAAAGCTGCAGGGAGGCTTGTTGAGACAGCCTATAGACATATTTGGTGGACTCCATGTCCTTGAGTGCATTGTTGTGCGCATGCCATGAACAATGCACTCAAGGACATGGGAAAAATTGGCTGGATTAAACAAGTGGTTAATGATGTGAGAGAGGTGCAGATGTTTATCTGCAATCACCATACTTCACATGCACTGTTTAGGGGCTTCACGAAGGAGTTTCTGAAACCAGTTCAGACTAGATATGAATCATATTACATTCTCTCGGAGAGAATGGTTGAGTTGCAAGAGCCACTGCAACTCATGGTTATGACACAAGAATGGAATAAGTGGGCTGAGTCCAAAACAAAGCAGGGGAAGAGGGTAAAGGAGACGGTGAAGAGTGATTAGTTTTGGATTGATGCGAAAGTCTCCATCATTACTCTAGTTTTCATGGTCATTAGATATGATGATGGGGATGCACCTACCCTTGGAGAGGTTTATGAGTGCATTGATTCCATGCTTGGCCAGATGGGCTGTTGTGCGTGAGAGATACCCCACTCTAGCATTTTATACTGAGCACATTCAGCCTATCATTCACCGTAGGTGGGAGAAGCTGAACACTCCTTTGCACATGGCTGCCTATGCATTGAATCCTAAGTGGTACATGTCTAGGCCTGGTAGAGTTACACCACTTCAGGATGATGAGGTGAAGGCCGGGTTCTTTCGATGCATTGGTAAGATGTTTGATGCTGAGACTGCTGGTTGGATTTGCTCCGAGTGGACGAAATTTGCCACTCTTACAAGTAATTGTTAATTCAATATTCAATGTTCGTTTTTAATATTTAGTTTTACTATCTAGAGTTGGGTAACTTTAGTTTTACTATTGGCCCATTGGGTATGTACTATGTTTATGAGTCATGAGTCATGACATTATGTTACAACTTATTATGTTCCAGGATACTCGGATTTGGCAAAGATGGACATTAGAACTATCGCACAAAAGCATTCGATATTGTGGTGGAAATGTCATGGAGCACAGAAGGCAAAGATTACCACACTAGCCATCCGATTGCTTTCTCAGGTTTGTAGTTCCTCATCTTTAGAACCTATTCAAGTTTTTAAATTTTAATTTTTTTATAAACTTAAGAGTTTTTAATTTTAGTTTTACTTTTTTGATTTTATAAATTTGTTCTCTATCTCAGGTTTCTAGTTCCTCAGCTGCAGAGAGGAATTGATCTACTTATAGCTTCATCCACTGTATTAAGAGGAAAAGACTTACCTCTAAGAGAGTGGAGAAGCTAGTTGTTGTACACAGTGCCTTGCGTATCGTAGATCGCAAGACACGCGGGTACAAAGAGAGCCCAACAACACGATGGGATGTAGAGATAGAGGATCCAACACAGATCGATGAGGACGAGATTGCAGTAGAAGCCGACGTAGGGCTAGTTGGTGTTCCTTTGGCAGACCTTGACCATGAGGACTCCGAGTCCAGTAGTTCTAGTGATGAGGATTTTGGCTTGGGGGATGATTAGAGGCCTCCCATTCTTACATTTTGACATGATTTCAGATTGACATTTTTATTTTGTACTCATTTTGATATTGGTGATTGATCATGATTCATTATATCATATAATGCTACTCTGCTCATTGTAATCATCATCATCTTTATGATATATGACATATTGATATTTCATATTTGAACATTGAATTTTGAATCTTTGTCATTTGATAGTAGAACATGATAGTTGTATGTTTATAACTTGAAACTTTATATTACTATGTTTAAATGATTATGTTACTATGTTGAATGTTCAATAGTTCTAGTTTGTGTATTTCAATTTGGTATGTTAAATTGAAACACCTTTTCATAATTAACATTTCAATTTATATATGCATAGTATGCAGTCCCCCCCTCGTACCCCCCCTGTCCTGAAATTGAGGCCCTTTTTTTTCCCACACTCAAAACTCATCTCGGCGTCCCCTCGTCCCGATGTACCCCTGCACCCGTGTTTCACTGAATATAATTCTTCCAACAATGAGAAAACATGCAACTTCATACTTTTGATGTGAGATTTATACCCTTACAACATATAGGATAGAACACCCATGGTTTTAGTATGAAACAACGAATATTGAGTCCTCTCTTGAATAAAGACACCACTTGTGCTAAAGATTGCAATGAAAGATCATAAAGATGACTCCAAAGTTCCTTCTCAATGGTGGATGCTCACTCAGTGATAATAATGTGATATGTCGGTATCACGAGGGGACATACGCTAGTTCACTAGGACTTTGTCAATTGGACTTTGAATGATATGGCTCCACAATGTGCATTGAAAATATATGACTCAACTCATGAAATAAAATGCAATGAACTTAAATTTATGGTTCTAAACTACTTTAATTCTACGCAAGGATGCAATGAATTGTGAATGTTCTTGGACTTTACTAGATGCAGTGTTGTCATCAACTCCACTCACCTAGTGCAATCTTCTATGGTATGTCCGAAAGATGTCCAAATTACTACTATTTCATCAATACCATCTATGATTGCAAACTAATGAGCAAGTATCAATTGAAATTAAGTTTATAATAATGCCATTTGACCATGCAAGTCAAGACTTACAATCAGTAAGCATCTAGTGGTTTGGTCTATGATCGAGTCAAGCAAGGATACATTCACAATTACTTTGAACCAACTGAATTACTTAAAACAAATTCTAACTAAATAGTTGAAATCAAATCTATTTTAAGTTGAAATCAAATCTATTTTAAGTGAGGAATGTTGATCACCTTTCGATACTCCGAAAAAGATTACAATTATTCACCATGCACAACGCAACAATGAATATAGAGCAAATTTGGTAGTATATTTGCAACAATTCTCCAACAATCTCTTTTACAAATGAGAGCAGTGGGGTTTATATAGGAGCCCCAATTACAATGAACAAAAAATAGAATCTTTGGCCATATTTACTCAATGAAAACCTTAATTAGGGCAACCAAAAATAGCCAATAAGAATAAAACACCACAAATAAGCCAATTAGAAAATTCAATGGCACGAGGACCAATAAGAATAAAGGAGGATGCCTAGTCATCGTACAACTCATCATCCAATAGATGCACCCCTTTTTCTTCATCTCTTCTAGCAAATTCAATGAACTTAATCATAATTGCACCAAGTTCATCCATGGCAATATTGGGTAGGCTGCTATGCTATAGTTCAATGGCCTCCAACCTCTCCACGCAGGTATCAAGTATGCTGTCCCAATCTGATGTATGCCTCTGCAGATCCTTAATAGAAATCATAAGGGAGAGAAAACCATCCAACTAACTCTTCTTAATAGAGTCCATATCCATGAAGTAGACTAATTCCATCTCTTCTTTTAACTTTTCGAAATCCAAATCACTGGAAGCATCAATGTCAAGGCTAAGTAATTCCTTGATTGCAACAAGGATCTTTGAATGTATCTCAAGGAAAGGACCCTCAATATCAAGACAATCAAGCCTGTGCATGCTCAAATGTAGACCTCCTCATGGACAAGGAACTGTACCAATGACCAAAGTCACATGCTCTTCCTCTCTCAATTATTCCCTCTTGAATCAGAACTGATACAGGGACACTCTTTAATGTCTTAAGATGGGGAATCATCTTGTCTCCAATTGGCTGAAATTCATTCCATGTCTCATCCAATGCTTGGACTTTATCCATCAAGAATGTAGTCTTCCCACATGCCTTGACCATCCTATTGAGGAAATCCTTCACTTGTTGCTTAGTGGTTTGCCCAATGTTGAATGAGGTGATGTGGTAGTCATTTGGAGTGATCTCATCTCTAGTCTTCTCACCAATTGGGACCCATATGCAAAGTACGAGACCCTGATGCATCTCTAGTAATCTTATGGATTTTCTTCACCTGTTTAGGTTCCTTCACCTTGCCAATCTTATTCAGGAATGTGTCAATGTCATCCATTGGGAGTATTTCCTCTACTCTTCTCCCTTTCTTCATGTTCTCCCTCAGCCAATTAAGAATTGTGGACAGATCCATGCCATCCTCTATCTGCTCATCCTCATTAAGTCTTTTCAAAGCTGAAATGATCTCATCATCTACCTCTTGTGTGTTGATATTAGGCTGTCTCATTTCATCTCCCAAATCAACTACCAAATGCACAGTAGGAGATGCTAGCAATATCTTTGTTCCCTGTTGTAGTGACTGTGGATGAAGCTGCTCCTTGATCGTCTTGAGGCAGAATTTCTATATCTCCACCTTGTTTTGAACTCTTCTCCTTATCCTACATCTCTGCTTCTCTTATTGATGAAGAATTGTTAGTGGAAATAGATATGGTAGACCCATTCCTTTTACTTCCGAATTCCTTACTAGTAGTTCTCTCAATTGTTGCTTGCAATTCCTCAATCACATTGTCCCTTTGCTTTGACGTTTGTGTTAAGGAAATAGGATCAGATTTAATACCTTTTGTTTTATGTATATCTCTCTTTATTGTGATGTATATACTTTTAATTTGAATCTCCTTGTTGATGAACTTGTCTAATATCCTTCTTGCAGGTCTGTATATGGCTGCCAACCTGTAAGTGTTTCTTTAAATTTACTTTTAATATATCTGTAAGAATGTGTGAGAGATTGCTGCAATTGTTATAGCACTGTTGTAGATTTCTGTGTGTTTCAATATGCAGCGTTCTCTTATTATAAATATGAGAACAAGAGGACACGTCCATGTAGGGACATGTCTCTACGTGGCCTAAGCCACGTAGGGACATGACCCTATATGGGCATGCTCGATGATTATTTGCATCGGTTCATAACAATACCAAGGATGCTGTTTCACATTAATATGATCTGCATTATGATCGCTGTTTTGTCAAACATGCGATCTGTATAATATGGATATTATTAATTGTCTATAACAATATCAATCGCTGTGAATAATGAACACGATCTGCATGATATATTGATCGGTATCTGCATACAATGATATGTATAACAATGTGTTACACAGATTATTGATTCGATCAGATTTGAATATTGTTTAGTAAATACTCATAGATTAATAATCATTAGATAATGTTAACACAATATAAATGTATGTATATATATGTAAACCTTAATTATATATATATATATATATATATATATATAGATATATAAATATGTATGTATATATAAATTATCTAATGATTATTAATCAGAGATAATAATGATTAACTAGTAATCATAACAGTTTATCTCCTGACCAAATCAATCCGACTGAAGCTACAACATTAACAGTTTGTCCTTCATCCTCATTAAGGAGTTCTGAAGTGCTGATGGTTCTTTCATCTCCTTTTGAGGAAGACTCTTCATTCTGCATTCTTCCATACATGAAGGTAACACCATGTTTCCTCAACTTGTTTATCTGTTTGTCAACCCAACCCATGCTCTTGATCTATCTACTACCTCCCTCATCAAGATGCCCAATTTTGTAAGCTCCTCGATCTATGACCAATTAGGTGGCTGGATTGGCTTGCCTTTTTCATGTTCATAATGGGGGTGAATATGATTTCCATCGTCCTTGACTTGATTAGAAATAGGGAAAATGCAATGCTTCCACATGAAATCCATTGACATTTTGGATCACATCTTTCTCCTTATTGCATAATCATGCACTAAATTCGCCCTATAGCCGTTAATGTCTATCTTATGTCTGTATCTCTTTCCTCTATAAGTGTGAATTTTTTTGAATGGATCAAACTCTTTCCTTGCCTTATAGCCTCCAAGCTAATAGAACTGCAACTCCATATTAACTATTTCTGTTGCCTGAGGTGAACGGTGAACGACATGTCTCTAGCATTTTCCCCAATGTGATAGATGAACTTGTCTAATATCCTTCTTATCCATAGGATACTTTGGAGGCTTGTCAAGTTTTGAATAGAATCCTTGGATCCTTATATAAGCAAAAGTGGGGAACTGAATGTACCAATATCCATACTTCTCAATCAATGTCATGGCCCCTTTGGATAACCTCCTATGTAGTCCACCTTGTAATGAGTGTGTGATGTTCATGGTGAAAGTATCATTAACTCTTCTATAGCTTTCTCTTTCATGAAGTTGTAACTCAGGATAACAATCATATACTTTGAATTGTCCCTTATCATTTCCTACCTTTGCATATTTTTGAAGAGGTTAAAAAGGCATTGAAATGAATTTTCTGAACTAGGTGTCCTTGAGACACTCACACTTCTTGGAGAACTTCCATGGCATGCTAGTTCAATTTCAATTTCTTGACCCTCACTTCTCCCGCTATTGCTAGCTCATTGTTTTATTTTTTTTGGTTGAAATGTTAGCTGCAAGTGCAAATGTAGAGCACACACAAAAATCCTCTTTAAGTATTTGAAATTTTGACAAAATAAAATAAATTCTAAAAGTGTGTAAAAAGAAACAAAAAATAATAAACTTATGTCAAATGATGGACACATGGTCTTCTTTGCCCTTTTTTCAGGTCTCTTTACTTCTTTCACTTGGTTTCTCACAGTCATGCCCTTCTTCCTTCAGCTCTTCACAATTTGGAAATTGACACAAACGAGCTTTTTTTTTAAAAATAACTATTAAATGGTTGGGCTGTAGGGGATGACTAGCCATCCTTGGGATGATTGGGGGACATCCTGACATCCCTTGGCTGTCTTGGGGATGGCTAATTGTCCTTGGACATTTTTGGGTATCCATAGGTTGTACCGGGTAACATAGAGAAAAAAACATGAATAAAACATGCTACTAAGGCGACTTTTTTAGGATTGTAAGCCTTATCTTCTAATAATTTAATATTATTCTAATAATACAGTGTCGCCTATTATACAAATCCCAAGTTTTTCATTATGCTCTTCATTCAAAGTAGATATGGAGGTTAAGCAAATGTAGAAGTTATTTTTGGCCTCAACATTATCCAAAGGTTGGTCCTTGATGACAATCTTCGAAACCTCATGCTTGAGGAGATACAAGGTTATAAAAGGGTAAAAGGGTGGATGAGGCATTATTTTCTTTATGCATTTGTTGGAGAGCCACCTTGCAATTAGGTAAAGGAACATATATGTTTAATTTTAGTTTTCTATTTATTTTAACTCCTAATTTTACTAAAATCCTTACAAAGTTATAAATGTTATACTCGAGTTGGTACATATTATTGGTTCCCAAATCCCTACGACCAAGTCATTCTTAGAGCACGAGGGGTGTTAGACCTAGAGAAACAAACTTGTCATTGATGATGATGCAGGGCAACTTTGGAGCAATTTGCTAAGGTGGGGAAGACCTTTAACCTCTGGCTCATGAAGACCTAGGAGCTTCACTAGAGGTGTTTAGAATAGGATTAAGAACAAATGAAGATAGATAGATGGAAAAACTGCTATAGTAGTATATGCTGTACGTCTAACCACAAAAGATGTCATTAGGCCAATGATTAAGCTACTACCACAATCTCTATTAACTCGATAAGCACATTATTGCATAAAATAGAATGTGGATGCACAACATGACTCTCTAGGATGTTGATAATTTAAGGATTGGGGTGGACATTTTCCCTTATTATAATTTTGAATCACAAAGTTAATACAAAACCCTCCCTACTCTTAATCTGGTAGTGAATTATGTTTACAATTTAGAGGCATGGTGGATCATTTCTTACAAGGCTACTGTCTAATCTATTTTGTTATAGTCTCACAACACACCATCAGAGGCAACATAAAGAAATCGAAAGGACAATGAGTTGCGCATACACCACAAATATGATCCACATATTTAGACATACTTCGTAATCCATCTTTAGATTGTAGAAATCCATATGCAATAAATAAATGATCATCATAAAGCTTGCAATGTTTTAGAATGTTGTGACATTCATCAAATAGTTATTACATTCATACCAGCACAAGTAATAAGAAGAAACCCTAAGCTAGAATTTTCCTAAAGATCCACAAATGGATTCGTGGAGACATTTAGTTAAATAAATCATTGACAATATTATTAAGTCTCCATGTGATTTACAAAATATGTTCTTCTAATGATGAATGGGATATGTAAGGCAAGCATGGATCTCGCGAAACTCATTGAATGAGTAATTTGGAATAGGTGCGAGGACTATCAAGAGCTAGAACTTGACCATTGTATTAATGACAACATGGGTCCTCCTCATCCTTCACCATTGAAAGCATAGTCGACATACTCAAACTTGATAAAAACTCAACAACTTAAAAAATTGCTTAAATATCTTTAGAAACACATTTCTTTTTGCAAAATTCAATGACAAGATTGCATCCAATGAGTCCATAAATGGGTAGAAAAGCGTTTTCTATTAAATTAGATAAATTTGAATACAATTGAGTACAAGATTGCATCATTGTGCGGAATCTTGATGATTGGTACAATATATAGTTGACAACTATTACAAATTTATGATGATTGCTTTTGAAAATCACCATTATTTTCCACAAATTATATATTACAAAATGAAAATACAGCTTTTTACATATTTCTCTTCCCTAATCTAGTGAAAACTTGGGGATAGGTTGAGATTCTAATCTTGGAGTCTACTATGGTTCCTTTCGTGGCATGGAATGCTGTGGCTTGACCTCTATCTTGCTGGTAGATGGAGTTGATTCCCCAGCCTCATCAATTTCACCCAATCTTATATCTCCTGCTGCACTACATCCTCCTATGCTTTCCTCTCAAAATCTAGAATCTCATCTTTACTAAACAATGGAGGTTTCTCATCTCGCCTTGTCCAATCGTATAAGGATCAATCTCATCAAAATCAATGAGCCCATCTAATTTGTCCTCTACTTTTCTTGTGCAAAGCTGAAGGTTGTATTGCACAAAGATAAGGTCATTGAGGTGTTTTTGAGCTAGTTTACTCCTCTTCATCATGTGGATGGCCTCAATGGTAATGTCCCATTTTAACAGACAAGTGAAACTAAATATTTAATTAACTTATTATATTGTTTAAAGTTAATTTATGACATCTAAGATTTAATTAATTATTATTTAAATTAAGTGATTTTTGGGTTAAAAATAAAATATTAATAAGGCTACTTAATTTTTTAATTATTGTTTTTAAAGTTGTCCAAAGACAGTTGCCAAATAAATTATTATAAATGGTGAAGGAAGAAAGGTGATTGGGATCACTCAGGGAAATTTCTAAACAAAAGTTTTCTCCAGTAGGAGGGTTGAGGACAAAAACCCTCGAGACTTCACAGTGGGTTGGAAGAAAACCCAACTTCACTGCCAGGTGGATTCACTTCAGGATTCACAGTTGTTGGTAGTGGAGGAAATTTATCAAGTCTTTAGTAAAAGTAAATTTCTCAAGGTTTGGTACGATTGCAAATATTTATTATTTAGAAATAATAGTCAGGTGTCAGAATAAATAATTATAGCAAAGAAGAATACTCTATTGCTGGTGTATAAAGTTTTATTTTGACGACTGAGTTTGGACGCATTCATGGGTGGAATATTATTTTGGAAAATAATACAGTCAACCTTTGTCATGTTTATTGGGTGCTTACAAATGAAATCGTGGTGTATTGCTTATGTTATTAACACACAATATTTTGATGAGAGCTTCTCTTTCTTGGGCATTTTTAATGAGATGTCTTTAGAAAATCATGGGATAAAAGAAAACATTCTTGGACGCTGCAAATTGAATCTTCTAGTTGTAGCGCATGATACCATTTGTGGGGATAAGTATTAATTATTGGAGTGATAAAGAAGTAGGACGGGATGGAAATTGGATGACACTCATTAGGAGGAAATTGTGGGTTCCATTATCACCATTCCATTCCAAATCTAGTATAATTTGGTTGAGGGTTTTTTTTGGAGGAATTTAAGGAAGGAATATGGCTTTAATAATATTTGTGGCTTATACCCTATCAAACCTCTTGTAAAGGCAAAGTTTTTTACCACATCAAAACTAGTGTATGGTTGGAAGTTGAGTGGTGGCATCAAGATATTGAAATACAATTTCCAGCATGAGCAACACACTTCAAGTTTCAAAATATTAAAAATGGTGTGAGTTTTCCTTGTCAATATTTACTAAATGTTTTGGCCACTAATCATCACATTATGGGGAAAGTCACTCCATCATATCTGGGCAACTGCAACTATGGTAAGGACATGGGATTGCTCTAGTAGGTCAAAGGGGTTGTAATCTACCAAGGTTGGTTGGTTGCCGCATCTTTGTAGCTACTGATCAGACATCTGTGACAATGATTTATAATATTCATTGGGCATCTATGTGTGGGTCTTCCTGTGCTGGCCGGTTGGGAATGTTGGATGGATACACGGTAGCTGTGGAATGCTTTGGTCATATAACTTTGTGAATAGATTTAGTGGGGGTTTAGACTTTTAGAAACCAATTTTTTTTTGCTCGATTTTTAGAAACCATTTTTTAGTTATACCATTATCACTTCAATTTTATGTAGGACATGAACAACAAAGGGAGAATTGAATCTTTGCTTTGTATTTCTGGGCATTGTTGGTTGTGAATAAAGGGGTCGACTAGTGCAAAGGTCAAGAAGGTATTTTGTTGTGTGAAATAATGGTTTTGGTTTAATTTAAATTCCGATTGTTTCAGACCTTAGAATTTTGCAAATTGTTTGATATTATGCTTTCTCAAATATGTGCATATCCATTCGAGTTTACAAGTGATATGTAAAGCAATTATCAAACTTTCATTAAATACTCCAGTTTGAAATTCTCCAAATAAGATACATACAAACTATTTGATTTAATCTTCTAAACCATTGAGGAACAAACAAGATTTGTTTAGAAGCAACTTAGGGTTATTACACAAACAAGCTACAATTGCACTCATAGTTGGATGCACCACAAGGTCGCACAAAATGCATTGGGCTAATCTTTGGAGATTTGGGGAATTTGCAACCTTAATCAGTCCACCTAGAATCTACAAAATAAAATAGTGAAGAGTTAGAAAGTTAAGTCAAACTATATTTTATCAAACTATCAATAGTTGTAAATTTGAAATTTTTATCTAGTAATATGCATGTGATATAGACATCAAATTTAATTACCTTGTATTTGAGTGATTATTCCTTGGGTTGCTAGCTCTGAAGAAAAGAGCCTACCTCTTTTAGTCGTATAATTGTGCAATTCTTGAATAATGAGGTCTCTCGCCCCAACGTGGGGTGTCATCAACTAAATGCATTTCATGAGGCCCTCCATAACCTCACCATTAGGACTAGAGAAGCTATTTGAATAGAATAAGGGGGGTGAGGAAGTACCCTACTACTTGGATGGGTTGGTGGAGTTGATTTTTCCACCTTTGATCCAAATGGGGTCAAATTTGAGGTTGTTCCCCATGTAATAATTTCAGATGGACTCTTTGACCCTATCTATGGCCTCATAAATACACCCCATTGTGTTTTGATCCCTATCTACCAAATAGAGAACACCAAGGGCCTCGATACCTACAATTTACAAATACAAAAGACTAGTTAAAAATTTATAATGAAATACTTAAATTAAAAAAGTAAAACAAAATCCCTGTAACTCTTTGTTCAAAAAGGTTGTTAATGACTATGCTTGCAACCCTCTCTCCTTCAAGGACCTTCAAGGTTCTTTGGATATGATGAGTCTAGCCATGCTTTACTCTTAAACATCTATTTCAAAGAATTCAACAAACCAATAATTCTTTGCAACGTTTGGAAAATTATTGCAAACCTTGTGACATCTGATCTCACCAATTCTTTCCTTTGCTTGTGATCCCTTATCAAAATTAAGAACCTAAGGGTGATTGTAGATAAATTTTGTTATGCTCCTTGCATCATCTACAACTGATTTCACCCAATCAAGTTTGCCTATATCCTCCAGAAGGTGGTCAAGGCCATAGTTGGAAAACTCGGGCTCAACAAAAACTCGCTTAGCCCTGAAAAAAAAACTCGAGAAAAATTTGGACATTTTTTGAAAAAACTCAGGAACTTAAAAAACAACTTAAATTTAATTAGAAATGCATTTTTTTCGCAAAATTTAATGAGAAAATGCTTCCAATGAGAATTAATGAGAACACAAAAGAAACAAGCTAAGTTTAGATGTATATAAATGCAAAGTGGGTACAAAATTGTATTCTCATGTGGAATGTTGATGGTTGTTAGCAAAATAGTAATCAGTTTTTACAAAACTAGAAGGAAATACATCATTACAAATGACAATTACATCTTCCTCTTCCCAACTCTACGAGCGAATAAGGGAGAGGAACTAGAAGGAGATGGCCTAGTCCTAGAAGTAGAACATTGCACTGAGCGTGACTGTGCCTCCTCGCTTGATATCTTTGCTGATGTGTGCGGCTCGCTCTCCATCCTGGATGTATCTTCTCCTAGCACTACCAATGATTCCTCATCTGACTCATCATCCTCCTCCATGTCATCCAATGTGAAACCAAATCCATCCCCCTCCTCCATAGCCTGCCTCTCCAAATCAGCAATGTCATCCTTTGTAAACAATGGAGGCTGCTCTTGTGCCGTCCAATCAGAGTAAGGATCTATATCATCCAAATCAATTGGACCAGCTGGCGCTTCCTGTGCCTTTTTCATGTGTAACTTAAGATTGTATTGCACATAGACAAGGTCATTGTGGCGTTTTTGGGCTAACACATTTCTCTTCTTTGTGTTGGTGGACTCAAATAAGCTCCAATTGTGCTCACAATGGGATGACCTACAAGGTTGGCATAAGATTCTGAGAGCAAATGTTTTTAGATGTGGGGTATTTCCACCCCAACTTTGACACCAAGCATCTGCAAAATAAAATATTGAGAAGTTAGAAAGCAAAGAGAACCGAAAAACATAATTTATCAAATGACAAAATTGCAAATGTTTTACCTGGGGTTTGAGTGCCTCTTGCTCTCTTTGCCAACTCCGAAGAGAATAATTTACTCTTTGATTCCACATAGATTTGTTGTTCGGTCACAACAAGGTCTCTCTCTGCAACATTGGGTTTCATCCTCTGAATGCATATAGAGAGGCCCTCGATGACCTCTCCGTTAGGATTTGAAAAGGAATCATGATATCTGAAACAAAAACAAAGTGAAATCAAGTCTTAGTACACAACCTACAAAAACAAAGTGAAATCAAGTCTTAGTAAAATCTGAATAAGAATCATTGTTCCTAAAGATACCCCATTGGGGTTTGATCCCCATCAACCAAGCGCAAAACTCTAACCAGGGCCCCAGACACCTACAATTGAAATTTGAAAGCTACAAATTAGTTTACAAAAAGATTAATTAATGGAGTTAGTAACAGTAAGTTACAAACTAATAATAAGAGACTTGAATCAAGAATAACTAAAAATTAAAGTTTTGAAGTTACCTTCATAATCTCAAAAGCCTTGTCCATAAAATTTTGATCAAAGACTATGCGTGCGACAACCTCTCCTTCAGGCTTCTGAGTCAAGCCATGGTTGACTTACAAACATTTGTTTCAAAGAAGTCAAGGGATCGATAATACTTTGCAATGTTAAGAAAACCGTTGCAAACCTTGTGATAGCGGGTCTCACCAAATCTCTCCCTTTAGTGAATTGTCTCATCAAATTTAGAACCCAAGGGTGATTGTAGATATACTTTGTGACCCGCCTTGCCTCTTCCACAATTGGAGTCACCCAATCAAGTTTTCCCATGTCCTCCAAAAGAAGGTCAAGGACATGTGCTGCGTAAGGGGTCCAAAAAAGAGTGAGATGCTTGTCTTGGAGGATTCTACTTGGCATATTAGTAAAAATTCAATAATTAGTTTCCATATTTTACCTAAAAACTAAATTAAATATCACTTATTAATATTTAATGATAATCATGTGCAACATAAAATTACCTGTTGCCACATATACTGCTGCATTATGTGTGATCATTTGCACCACATTCTCTACTCCCACCTCCATGACAACATTCTCCAACATTAATGCCAATGTTTGTGCATTTTTCACCTTGTTGAAGGCATCAACCGATTTCTAAAACACCACATCGTCCTTGCAAGCAACCAAAAAATTAATAATGGTTTGGTTTTTTGGTTTTTTCCATCTGTCCACCTTTCAAAAAGAATGGTGCAGCCATATTTACTCCACTCTTTTTTTTGCTCCTCTACCATTGCTCTAGCCCTATCAATACACAATTTTGATTTAATAAACAAGAAATAACAATTAAAATTTCAAAATGAAATCAAGTGGATTCTGATTATTTACTAACCTCCCACTCAAATCCTTGCGAGAAGGGGCCTTGTACCCCTTTTTTGAAGCTGTCATTGCGGTCACCAAATTTAGCCAATAGGGACTCTCTGCCACACGCAATGGGAGATTGTTGAAATACCAAAATCAGCACATGCAATATCAATTTTCTCATGTGCCTCCTTGTTTCATCCGGTGGCCTCTAATGATGTTTGTGCTCCAGGTGTGTTCCTGGGCACAAAATAACTACCTATCCCTGATGCTGATGGTGGTGAAGAACTGGGCACGAGGCACTTTGTTTGCGGATGCGCGGGCCGCAAAGAGAGCCCACTATGCTCTCAAGTGTTGCGTCTTCTTCTTGAATGTCAATAGGAGCACCTTGAGTTTTAGTGATGGCTGCCTTCACAGCTAATTCTCTTCTGTATTTTTGTCACATGGATTTGTATCATGCTTGCTAATGCCTGCAAGGTGGTATTTGAGGCGGTTTATGCCTCCAGAAATTACTCTCTAACAGTTTATGCAAATCACCTTCCCAGACTCATCTGGTGCTTCATAGGCATACCTCCATGTCTTATCTCTAGCATTTTTAGGCCGGGTGCTTATATATCCAGAAGGGCATGGTGTTAGTGGCTACACCTCCTCTGAATTTGCCATGCTAATTTAATGGTTAACTGTTAATTGCTTTCCTACAAATAGAAATTAAAAACATAAAATAAATATTTTAGAAAAAAAATTACAAAGAAACTATCTAAATTAGTTTCAATATTTTTAGACATCATTCAAAGTTAGAAAATAAACTAAACAAATTGCTAGGGTTTGATATTTAAAAAAAACTAGATATTCTTCAAAAAATAGTGATAGATTCAACAAAACTTGTCAAAAATAGTGTTGAATCTTGTTCTAATGATTCAAAATCATTTCTAACTACCTAGAAATGATTTTGTATTCATTTAGATTCAACAAAAAAGAATAGAATGTTTAAAAAAAATATAAAAACAAACTCAACAAACCTATATGGGAATGTGTTTTTTTTCTTGAAAAACCGGTTGAAATCTGCCTTAAATCCACTCGAATCCACCTCCAATAGCAAAGCAATCACCTAACAAGGGCTTGGAGCCCACTTTCCTCAACTCCTCACTCAAGCCACTGCAAATGAAAAAAGTGATTAATTGTGCCGTTTTTTTTTGTTTAAACATTTGGCATGATGCATGGGTGAGTTTTTTTCAAAAAATTGCCAAAAAATCGGCGGAAAACTCAACAAGCTTTCCCTGTGAGTTTTTCTGGTTTTTTTGGGAAAAATTTGCAAGCCATAAAAACTCAGTGAGTATGGTCAAGGCAATGCGCTACACAAGGTGTCCAAGAGAGTGTCTGATGCTTGTCTTGGAGCAATCTCGGAACAAGTCACATATGTTTCATTATTAGCTATGATTTGTACCACATTCTTTATGCCCACCTCTTGGATAACTTGCTCCAACATTAGATACAGTTTTTGCATTTTCTTTTTTTGTTAGAAGCATCAACTGATTTCAAAAAAATTACCTCATCATTTTAAGTCACCATAAAATTGATAATTGCAATCGTCTTGCATCCGCCCATCTAAAAAAATAGTGTAGCCATATTTTCTCCAGTGCTTCCTTTGTTCTTTCACTGTTAGCTTTGTCTCTTTGGTTGCATTCGCGAATAAAAATTACAAATACTTAAAAAGTCAAAGTTCAACATAAATTACTATACATTAATCAACATAAATCTATCTTGAAATTCAATATAAATTTAGTATAATTTAAAGTTCAACATAAAACTATCTTGATAATTTTAAATTCAATGTAGTTCCATTTTCTCCTTATAAGAATTGTTTTCCACATTGAAAGAAAGGTTGTTGAAGTACCAAAGATCAGCACATGCCTTATCTACTTGTTGATGGACCTCTTTGTTTCACCTTGTACCTTGCAATGATGGTTGTGCTCCAAGCTTTACATGCCCTAGGTGTGTCTTGCTTTATTGTGACTGTTGAGTCCTTTTTGTGGACTTGTCAAGTTTCTAGGGAGTACTTCCAAAAAAAAATGGCGAGTCCTTGCCAAAAAATGGTGAGTACTTGCTAGAAACTCAATGAGTTTTTCTAACAAGTAACTTGCTAATGAAAATATTTGGCGAGTGCTTGCTAATTGTGACAACTATGATTGAAAGTACATTTTAATTTGTGACCTAGAGATATGCAATTGTTTTTAGATGGAAAAATGCCCTTTGAACTAGCTCTAATGTCAATTTTGGGCATTAATGAGCACTTGGGTGGTGTGGGGAGGCAGGTGGGAGTGAACAATGCAAAAAATGTGAGTTCCGGAGTGTGGGCATGTCAAGGATTGGGGATAGGGGATACTGCATAATCCATATCAATTGATTAGGAGTATGCCATACCTCATGCCTAAAGCAAACAAATAAAGGTATTTTTGTATCATCGACTTTGAAAATATATATGAAGGAGATTATTGGTAGTAAGGGATTGGGGGTCAAGGATAACAAGCAATTCATCCTTCAATGCATGCAAGTAAAGATAAGTCTGAACTAGCAATCTTGATTAGGCCACATAGTGGGAAATATCGGCTATTGAGTGTTAGGAATACATTACAACTCATGCCCAAAGTATCGTTGTAGAGGTTTTCTCACATCTCCAACTTTGATAAAATATATATAGGAAAATGTCGATAGTTAGAGATTGGGATAATCCATCACTCATGCCATAAGGTAAGTGGATAAGAGGATGACCAAAATTGCGATTTTGAAAGGTAACTTAGTTTAAAGTGTCAAGTGTGGGGTTTTGAAGAAAAGCATGTGTATGCATTGTATATTTCATCTCTTTTGTTGTATAGCATCCTTCATTTAATATTGCCAGCAAAATGCATGTCTGTGATCTTCAATTGTGATTTTGCTATGGTGACTTGTGTTATTAGATTTTGGGAGGTTCGCCCCATCACTGAAATCTTGTATTGTAGCAAAGCTTTGTGTACCAGCTCTTACATTTAGTGCATTGCTTGTTATTTGAATAGTTAAATGGGAAAAATGAAATAACGTGTCTTGCACATGCATTCATAGCAGTGCATTTCTTTGCTTATTTGAGAGATATTTATGCTCATTAGATTCAGTCTTCAGTATTCATATTGCTCTTCAAGTAACATTCCATTGTGGACTTCTTAAAAATAAGTATTAGTGATCAGAACCTATTATAGAGAATAATGTGTTTTGTTTTGAACAGATAGATGATGATGAAAGATACAATCGAAAGCTCGAGTCTGGACTCTATACTCTTCAAGTAAGTGAGCTCTATACAATTTGAACATTGAATCTTTTGTATTTGAAATTCATTGAAATTGTTTGATTTAAAATAGACATGCCAAGTATTTTCTATTTATAACTTTGAAGAATACAGTGCATATCAATAAATAGACATCTTCATTTGTATTTTTTCCACTGCAGTTGATTGCTGTAATACTTGGTCATCTATGGTTCTCTGAGTAAGTGCACTCAACAACTTTCCACAAATTATAATGTTTGACACCCAACTTTCTTTTGTACAACGTATATTAATAGTTTGGATGGTTTTTTACTGGAAACTAAATATAAATTTATGGTGATAACAGTCATCCAAAAATTAGAGCCCGTGTAGAGCTCCTTCTCAGGCAACATAGTCTCTCAAAGGGTAATGTAAAGGGAATTCTTCAGGTAATATATCTTTAAGAAAGTAAGAAGTTTTTTCAGTGTGCATGTTTTGTAGGATTTACCTCAAGAATCTCTAGGTTTTGTTCTCCATGTTTGATTTCACATTATTTTTGACAAACACTTTAATATACTCATTTCTTTTTAGTTCATGCTTTTTTCAAAATATATGCTTACTGGGTTTGAGTATGCAAGCACTGAAATGCAATGAGTATTTATTTTGATTGGAATGCAAGGTGTGGGAGTAAAATGCATATTCTATAGCTTAAATGATGTTGGCAAGGATAGGGGTCAAATTAATGACAGCTTGTCCTTGCATACATGCCCTGGCTTCTCTCAGTAAACCCAAATCAACAATGAATTTACTGAATAAATTCAGACTTCTTTATTAACTATTGCAAAGCTAGACATGCTAGAGGCAAAAATTTTCTGTTGCAGAAGAAAACATTATAGTTTGGTGTTCTATTGCTGCAAACAAAATTTCTACAGGCAGCTGCAGAACATGTTACAACAACTATTGAATTTGTTACAACCACATATGCAAACTTGCTACAAGCTGCAACAGGTAGCTACAAACAGATTTTATTACAGCTATTCTTCCCCCAAAAGAGTTCTCCCTTTATAAGAGCCTTCAATCTCTCCAATAGTTCCCTTTTTCTCTCATTATTCAAAAAACAATTCATAGACTGGTTTTTGAAACTTATTGTCTTGTCTTTCAGCATTTGGTTGATTCTTTCAATTCTACCATTCGTTGTGTTGAAATTGCTGTGACACTTATAATTCAATATGGATTATGTCGCATCTGTCTTTGTTGTTAGATTGGTACATGAACAGCCCTCAAGTTGTATCCCAAATTTATCTCAATTCTTTTCGTTTCTTTCTTGTTATAATTTAACCAGAATAAATTATGTATTCTTATCGATGTACTTAGGTGCTTCTTATCCTTTTGCTCCATAAAAGTGACTTTCTACTCCAATTAAATAATTAACATCAGTTTGTCTTTTAATCTGCTTTTCCAACAATTGTATCAGAAAATTATTTATTTATTTTTTGTGCATCCAGCTAATGTTATGAAAAATATTAGAATGGATCGAAATTGATTTCCGATCATGCCAAAAGAGTCTTAAGCATTCAGGAAATCAAACCTTTAAAAATTGGTGCTTTCCTTAAATAGGAAGTTTTTCCAAGAAGTGTGGAGAGATCCCATAAAGTCAAAATTGTACATAGAAAGTACCATGGGACTCTCCTTGAATTGCTAAACTCACTGCCACTGTTGGAATTCTGTCTTGAAAAGTTTGGCACTCCCAAGAAAGTTGGAGTTAATGAAGATATTGGAAAGGCCACCAGAAAAGGGGCTTTTACATTCTTATATGAGCCTAAATTTAGACTCAGTTGTTTATTGTTAATAGTTTTGTATGAATCCATATGGTTGGTAGATGATTATTACGCTGAAGGCATTTCCTTATATGAAAGGCAAGACCTGAGTTTGCAATCCAACGGTTCACAATGTAGTACAGGGATGCAAGACGATCACAGGGATTTGAACCGTTAGATTTGTTGTACTCCACCACTTGCTGATGCCTGCACCTAGATAGTATGCACGACTGTGGATAGTCTTGTCAACGTCCCCACTTGCATGTCTTCACATTTACATATCCAGTTGATCACCGTTGAATATTCAAAAAATCCAATCTGAATGAATCTTAAAAAATGAAATCAAGAGAACTTGGCAGACACCCAACCGGAAAGCTTTCATCTCAGATGCTAGAGTGGCTTTGGATAAAGAAAAACAAAAAATTGATGGTACTGTCCAGATTCAACTTGAAACAAAGCCCAACACTCTTCCATTTCACTTATTTTCACCAGCCATAGCTTTTCTTAAACTGTAATCAAATGATAAAATGGAAACGGCCGAGTTCAATTTCAGACACAGAGGCATTTGTCTTAACAAATTGATATTAGCACTTGTAGTCATGTAGACATAAAATCAATGGTTGCAATACCCAATTTGAGGATGAAGGGGGTGATCATGTCCTGTTTCGACCGTGATAGAAGTAGAACTAGAATGAAAAATCATACACACAAACCATAAATTTTCAATGTCATTACACACTGTATATAATGCACACAAATCTCCTGTCTACTAGTATGCATATCTTCAACTGCGGAAAATTTGCATTGGCCAGAATGGGTTTCAACAAAATTAAGAAAATTTTCTCTTTCATCTCTCACAGGGACTCTACATTTGGCATGGGCATTTTTTCTCAAAAGAAACTTATGGACATTTATGTCATGTACGGCAGTTTAGATAATGCCCATAAAGTGTTTGACAAAATGACAGAACAAAATGGCTTCTCATGGAATGTTTTGATTTCAGCTTAAAGAAGGCGTGGATATCCTCATGAGGCACTGATATTGTCCCACAATATGCAACAAACAGGTGCCCAGCCTGATCAATTCACCTTTGCCAGCTTGTACCCAAATTGGAAATTTCAAACAGGTTATGGTTTTCCATCAAAGCATAATGGAAAACGGCTTTCTGTGAGATGTTCTAGCTGTGAGCACTATGATAGACATATATTCAAAATGAGAAAATAAAAAGAAGGCATGGGCACTGTTTGACAAGATGTCTCAAAGAAATGTAGTCTCACATGATTGCAGATGCACAATATGGTATTCTTAATGAGGCTTCAAGGCTTTTCAAAGAAATGCCTAGACAAGATGTGGTCTCATGGAGTACAATGATTACAGGATATGCTTAAAATGGAAGTTTTGACAAGGCTTCTAGGCTATTCATTGAAATGCCTCAGAGAAATGTGGTCTCATGGAATGCCATGATTGTAGGAAATGCACAAAATGGATTTGCTGAAAAGGTTTTAGAGACTTTTAAGCAAATACCATTGGCGGGTATACATCCAGACTCCACAACATTTGCTACTGTCCTCCCAGCCTGTGCCAAACTTTGAGCTTTGGATCAGGGTATGACCATCCATGAAAATATTATTGAAAGTGGTTTCTTGTCAGATGTTGTAGTTGTGAGTGCCCTGGTAGGCATGTATAAAAATGTGGGAGTATATGGAGACACACAAACTGTTTGATAAAATGCCTCAAAGAAATATCTTAATGTCTTCTTGTGGAATACAATGATAACAGGATATGCACAAAATGTTGTGCTTGATGAGGCCTTGACACTTTTCAATGAAATGCCTCAAAGAAATGTGGTTTAATGGAATGTGATGATTGCGGGATATGCACAAAAAGGTGTTCTTAACAAGAAATTAAAGCTTTTCAAAGAAATGCCTCAACAAAATTCAGTGCATTAGAATACCATGATTGTAGGATATGCACAAGATGGTGCATTTGGTGAGGCTTTAAGTTTTTTCCTAAGTTGCCGGTTCGGATTCTGGTATGGATGTGGGTTCGAGATTCAGGTTCGAAATTCATCCAATTTTTTTTTGGGTTGGGTTTGGATTCATTTTGGGTTCGTCCGTACAAGGTTTTTTTTTGGTTTATATATATATATATATATATATATGCTAAAGAAAATAAGTTCATGCAACAAATGTATATATGTGCTCTGGAGTCTGCAAAAATAATTCCCAGAAGATTCGCGTTGGTAGGAGATTGTTGCTGCTAGAAGAATCCCATTGCTAAAACAACATGCTTGCCTGCTAAAATGCCGTGTCCTATGATTAAATGCCAATAGATGAAAATGTTGTGTGAGAAGAATGCTTGCATAAGACGATAAGAATGCTTGCGTGGTGTGTATTTAGGGTTGTATTCACCCAAAAGAAAATTAAAAAACTTTATTAAAAAGTCATCATTACCAACGACTGGGAAAAGTCGATCCAAATTTGCTCTTGACTCGCCTACGCCTTTTAAAAGTTGGTAGAATTCGTTCTAAATTTTAACAGGGTCCCGCTGATTGAATTGGAAGCGAATTTCTTAGTAAAAATTTGAATTCGGACGAATTCACACTGTTTCCAAATTCCGAACAAACCGACTCTTGACTTTGGGGTTCAACAAGCAAATGTGGTAAGTTAGGTTTTTTCGTAGAAATGCTTGAAAGAAATGTGGTCTCATGGACAATAGTGATTGCAAGATATGCACATAATGGATATGTTGAAAAGGCTTTGGAGATTTTTAAGAAAATGCAAGTAGTAGGTGTAAAGCCAAATAGCACAACGTTCGCCAACATTCTCCCAACCTATCCGAAAATGGGAGCTTTGGAACATGGTATGGACATTCATCACATAGTAATTGAATGTGGATTTTCTTTAGATATGATAATTAGTGCCCGAGTAGACATGTATGCAAAATGTGGAAGGATACACAAGGCATGAGAATTGCTTGACAAAATGCCCCAGAGAAATGTTGTATCATGAACTGCAATAATTGCAAGCTATGCCATGCATGGATTTTGTGAGGATGCTCTCAAACTCTTTGAACTAATGAAGTCCTCTGGAACACACTTACCTCTAGAACACACTTAGTTTGTGTTTTATTTGCATGCAACCATGTAGGATTAATAGTGTAAATACTTCAATGTCATGATTCAATCTTATTGTATTATGCCTACTGTGGATCATTATATAATATGCATGGTTGGTACTTGAAGGAGACCTACGTGGGTTTGAATAGTCGCTAAAATCAAAAGGTCATTGCACCATTCAAATTTGGGTCCCATTTAATTTGTGGGGAATGTGGGGCCTCCTAGGGTACACGACCACCTATCTCACCACGTTTTCTACAGGCATCCTATTCTAGATAATCGGGGCTCGTTATTATAAATATATCTATTTATTATCACTAACTATTTTTTTTATTTTGTGTTCAAAATGTATTTGTGTTTTTATATATAATTTCTATTTCTATATAATATAAATAAATATATTATAATATGTAAGTACTATAAGTTTTTATAAAATATCAACTTAAGTATTAAAATATTATATATTAAGTATCTCTTTATACTTATTATTGAAACAAGATGACCCAAGGTTGACAATCAATGGTAGATATCTAAGTCATAGCATTCATCGAATTTCAAAATTTGAATTACAAATTGCTAAAATTTGCCAAAAACATTCTTACAGGTCGAGGGCATATATTTTTATTAAAACATAGTTTTTAAAAAATGATATTTTTTTGGTTTCTTTCAAGTCGTCAGAGAAGAAACCTCATCAATGTAACCAAGCTGCACAATTGTTCCACAGATAGGAACACGAAATGAGTTCTCAACCTGTAGAACACAAATTATTTTGTCATTCATTGATGGTACATGGACACAGTAGAAAATCTTCAACGACTCATGGAATGTCTCTCCACTGGCGGCACCAACTTTGCTGAACTCATCCACGTGGAGTTTCACAAAATTTGTTGTATATTTTATTATCAGTCCTACTGTTCTCCCGTTCAAGGTTAGAAGACATCATCACTACTTCCGCATGCTCTGACAGTCAGCAAATAGAATTTACAAATTCAAATTTCTGATAGGAGGATGAAACTAATAGAATAACTTGTTTTACTTGTTAAAAAACAAAAATGAACACATTGTGTCATATGTCGGAGAGCCAACGTCTATCCAGCCATCAGAATGATATATCTTACCAAGGAAAGTTAAAAAAAACAGGTCCCTCGATAATATTTAGTATTCTACTAGCTGCATAGATGCCTCCTCATAAGTTGGAGAAGAGTAAGGCGGTTGTTCTTTTAATGTTTAATATTTAATATTTCAATACTAATTTTTAGGTTTTGTTTTTGGTTTTTCAAATAAAATTTAGATCTTCATATTTTAATATTTTATATTTTAAATTATCTCCATATGTTAATTAATTTTGTTTTCTACTTAATGTATTTAAATTTAATATTTTAAAATATTCGAATTAGAATTTTTATATAAGATATTAATTATTTATATG
Source organism: Chamaecyparis obtusa (assembly GCA_027943335.1). NCBI lineage: Eukaryota > Viridiplantae > Streptophyta > Pinopsida > Cupressales > Cupressaceae > Chamaecyparis > Chamaecyparis obtusa. The sequence continues at coordinate 119,006 of BSBK01001325.1, read as the reverse complement.
TCAAAAATATTTAAGTTAAAGTTTTAAATATACTATTTTATAATTTTTAAAAGCTTATTATAATATATTTAAATTTCATGTATATTATTTTTTATCGATTTATTACTTATATTCAAAAAATTAAATTTATAAAGGCAAATTTAATCACAATTTTTTTTCAAACATTTTTCCCTTGTCGAATTTCATCTGAATCTTATTGTCGCCGAACACGAATTCGAACTCGAACCTTGTGTGACATAGGTCAATATTATACTAGAGCAATGCAAGATGATTGCAACTACTTCAACTGTTAGGTATTTATTCTAGTCCCTTTTCCCTGTTCGTCAGTGGGCCTCCTGCACTTGTGTAGGGTCTTGTAATGTGGGAGAAAGAGCTAGTTTCGCTTTTTCCAACTTTTCCTTTGTGACAAGACAAACCCTCATCAGCTCTACCTTCACACGCACCTACTCGTGTAGTTCTTCCTCATATTTCACCTTTGGAGCATCCAACTCTTTCACAAAATTTTCCTTGTGTCTCCATTTGTAGCTCCTTTGCAGCTATCTACCTTACAAGCTCCTCCTTTTATTGCCTCTTCTCTACAAGCATCTCTTAATATTGCCTCATTTGTGCCATCATAGATAGGCGATAGACCTGATGCACTTGCTCCTCCTATTGCATGTCAAACCCTTGTTTTCTCTTGATTTCATTCATCTGTCTAGTCCATAGCTTTGATATAATATGTTCTATAACTAAATTATATTTGGTTATTCTATGTTAAAATTAATCTAATGTATTATTATGTATACAATATAGCAATCATAGAAAATCAATATATAATTGTATAACATTAAATATTCTACTAACAATATATTTAAAATTTTATATTACATAAAAATACATTATCATAATATGTTTTCTATGATAAAATTGATTTATAACTAAATAATAACTATTTCTAAATATTAAATATTTGATATATTCACTATTCTTACCTCACATTAAAATACTTTGTAGTTAACATGAGTCTATTGTTATTGAAGCTTGACTATCTTATTGATTGAGAGTTTTTGATTCAGTCATGTTTGGATCATGTATGTGGATGCATAGTTGATTTAAAGCTATCACATCTCTATGTAGACCTCTATTAACACAAACATTATTTGTTAAATGGCTTACATACTATTCTGCCTCCTACATAGCACAAATGTATGTAACAAATAGACCAATTCTCTTTAATTGAACTTCCATATCTATTTGGCGTACGCATTGCACACTAAGGTGCAATTGCTAGCTATTATTTTTTTGTGCATGTGTTCATACACAATGTGTTTTCACCATTAAATTTGAAAATGTTCTATTTGAAATGTGATCATTTGTGATATTGAAAGAATTTTATACATATTGGTTATCCTTGCGCATACCCATGAAAAGCTAACCTCACCTGTTTCTTCCCATGCACCTCAGTATGATTGTATACCGACGAAAAGCTAAGCTCACTTGTTTCTTCCCATGCACCTTGGAATGATTTAGCTCTTTAGAAAATTGTGCAATGATGAGTGGAACGCATGCCATTTTGTAATGCCCTATTTTTATTTTATGAGTTTCCTTTGGCTATAATGAGCAGGTATCAATATTGTAGTAGAAGTGTTAGTAGATATAACTATACAAGTTATCAAAACATTTGGGCGATAACAATTGTTTGGGGTCTATACCATATTTTTGTGAGTGTTAGGAAAATGTTGGTGAAAGTACTCGGGCTAGCACGACATTGGTGACACTCACATTCAACTGAGTGTTCTGTGGAATGCACCCAAAAGGATCCTTGTGGCACAATCAAATCTTGGAAACTTGTAGATTCAAACTAAAAATGGTCTTGGAGTCTCTTGGCAAGGAAATCATTGGCCCCAAAATTGAGAATGTGCATTGTTAATGGAATGAACATGATCAAGCGTTAATCTATGTTGCTTTCTGTTTTGTGGCACATTGGTTATATTGGTGCACTTTGTATTAAATAGGTTTCATCCAGGCATCCTATTCTACAACAAATCCATTAAAATCTCATTATTAGTTTTTTGAGCTAACAAGGTTGTCCTCTTATGGTAAAATAATGAATGTGTTATTAAACAAAGATCATAAATGATCTATATATACAAGTATACACAAGAATGTTTCTATAATGAACAAAGAGAGAGAAACATTATGAAGAGAGAAAAAAGAAAGAGGAAGTTTCCATATTGAACAGAGAGAGAATATGGAAACATAGAAGAGGAGTGACCATTAGAAATAGAAATAAATCTACAGAAGAGAGAGAAACAAAAATAGATAGATTTAACTCTAATACCCTCCCTTAATGGTCATTCAACTTCAAAACAAAAGTCTGCAAGTGAATCCTCAGAAGGCGTAAAAAGGAAGACTCGGGCTAATCACCGAGCTCTGTATGTTCTACAATATTGGCTTGTGGTTGAGACCCTCCCTGCTTTTGTTGATCAGAAGCAATGCGAGTCCTGCAATCTCGGATCGCATGATCAAATTTGTGGCAATAGTTGCATCGTATTTGCTTCTTCTTGGAGCTATCGTGAGATTGAGCTGATGATTGAGGCCTTTATCCCAAATGCTTGTTTAGAGGAGGACGAAGGAGCACTGCTACCAAACTGTTGTTTCCAACGATGTTGTTGTAGAAGTTTGGTGCACAAATCTGAAAATTTGAGGTCAACATTAGTTGCAGTAATATTGAGCGTCTCAATAAAGTGCTCATAGGATTGTGGTAGAGTTTTTAGAGTAATGACTACCATATCCTCTTCCTCCATTGTACGTCCAATGGCCTCAAGTTGATCTCTGATGTCCTTAATCTTCAGAAGATGTTCTTGTAAAGACGTGCTCATCCATAATAATAGAGAATAGTTGATTTTCAGAAAGAAAGCTTGTCTTTTGTCTGATGTTTCGTGGAGATCCTTCAGTGTAGTTCAAATCTCTTCAACTGTCTTGCCAGATGACACTTGAGGCAGATGATCATCAGTAATTGAAAGCTTAATGAGCATAACTGCTTCATGGTTATGCTCATCAAACGTTTCTTGCCTAGCATTGACTGTGGTAGGACGAGACTCGGTACCCAGAACAAGTGCCTCAAGGCGTCAGTACTCGAAGATCATCATCATTCTCTACTTCTAGGTGTTGTAGTTCTTTCCATTGAATCGTTGTCTGCCTTCCAGTAGAAGATCGGTGAGAGATGCCATGACACACTTTTTTAATGCAAAACAATGTGAATATCTATAAAGGTGCATTAACTTTGAGGCAAATTGACGGAAGACCCAAAAAAATGAAAAGACACACAGAAGAGAGCATGAAAAACCCAAAAGGAATCTGTTGTTAGATTCTAAACCCGCTGGTTTGAAAAGTGAGGCACAAAAAATGATGCACCTAGAAAAAACAAAGGCAACCCAGTTGAGATCTGCAAAAACCCACCAAGAATTTGTAAAAAGTTTTTGAATCCAGCATGAAAAATGAGAGTTCGAAACAAACCCTAGCCGGTTGCAAAAAACCCCCCCAAAAATTGCAAATAAGCTTCAAAAATGAAGTTGCAGGTACAAATGGCCGCCTAGCAGAGAGAAAAATGCATCCAGCACAGAGGAAAACGAAAAACCCGAGCCGAGTTATAAAAAATGAATTCTTGCAAACAGAGTCTTGAACACACCCAGACAAAGGATTTTGAAAATTTTATGAGTCCAAAATTTCATAAAGAAATTAAAGATGTTCAAAACCTATTTCGAAAAATAACTCAGAAAATTTCAATAATGAAATTATTATTTTTTGAAAAAAATAGCTTTGATACCATATTATGGTAAAATAATGAATGTGTTATTAAACAAAGATCATAAATGATCTATATATACAAGTATACACAAGAATGTCTCTACAACGAACAAAGAGAGAAATAGAAACATTCTGAAGAGAGAAAAGAGAAAGAGGAAGTTTCCATATTGAACAGCGAGAGAATATGGAAACATAGAAGAGGAGTGAACATTAGAAATAGAAATAAATCTATGGAAGAGAGAAACAAAAATAGATAGGTTTAACTCTAATACTCTGCATGGTACTTAGGCTTAAAGCTCAACAATTTTGAGGCCTTGAGAAAGAAGCTTGACAATGACTTTGTTTATATAACTTGGTTGGTAGCAGTCATGGTGGCTGAGGATTATGAGCATGCAACATTGTAAGCATTTGACTTTGCTTAGGTCGCTCCTTATTGGCTTGAAGATCTTGCAAAAATCTATGCCAAATGAAATCACCTTGCGAAGGACATTGCCACTTCAGCAAACAACTTGATAAAAATGTGTAGGATTTTGATCATGGGAAGACCCACTATAGTGCCCTACCCATGCTCTATATTTTAGTAGTATTTTGCCTATTCAAGGCTCCATGTGTGGAACATCATTCACAAATTCATTTTTTCCAAAGTATTATCTCCATTGGAATACATAATAGGAGCTAGCCAACCACTATGCTTTGATGGATAGTTGGGCTGACTTCCTCATTGAGAAATGTGTAAAAGGATTTTAGGTCCCACTTATGCAAGTTTGCCAAATATTCTCAGTTGACATCCAACTCTATTTTTGTTTTTGCAGGGAAGTGTATTTAAATGAGGGTTGATGTAATATCCCCAATTCAAGGCTGACAAATCAATGTACAATTATATAAGTTTTAATTAAAGATTGAAACTTATATCCTGATTCCACGAAATATACATCCTTAGCAATGTCAAGTATACAGTTAGTAATATCTTATACATAAATTATAAGGACTACTGACGTTGGCTTTTGACACCATGACATGACTAAGTATTGGAGCCGTTATTGTTGAGCTAAGGATATTAGTGGACAACTCATCCATTTACCACCAGCCAATATTGCACTTGGAGAAGGCCGGTCAAACCATTAAGCACCATCGATGATTAAGAATTTAAGAGTGGTGATGAAGGGAAGACCGACTATGTATGAGTTAACGAAGATCTTAAATCTTGATCACATCGATAGTGAGTGAATCACTGAGCACCGTTATGAACAAAGATAGTCAGACTAGACCATATCAATTGAATAGAGGAGTAAGTCTGTCAACCTTGTGAGATATGAGCATATGGTATAGCGACATTTGCCAGATAATGGAACCCATGGTACTCCACGGATGGAAGACAACGTCTGCATCATTGATAATATGTAACTAATATTATCAATCTAAACCGACAAATTACAATCCTGCGAAATATTAAGAGGGTGAAGTTGACTAATGACAGACATCGATAAATAAGAGTCCAAGTAACAGATACAAACAAAGTAATACTGGGTGTTAGTAAGGATCCTAATATAAGTTGATGGTCAGCAGTTACTGTCAAACATAATGTTATTAGCGAATCGGGTGAATCATTACTTATGCAAGGAAGTGCCGACTATACTAATCAAGCACCGATAATCATTAAACTATTCAATCCTTAGCAAGAATTGATGACACAATTACAATAGCGGTGAAGGGAATGAAGGCACGATGATAATCATTATAATATATATGGAGTAATTAGGCTTTGTTAATTATTATGAAGTGGTTTGGCAGTGAGGAGAAGTGCCTTTTCGCTGTTAAGGGATGCAATTCATTCAGTTTGAAGATATAATAATGAGATCTTTTCAGACCATGGAAGTGGAGAAGATTTCATATTATTACTTATATTTTTGCTTTGTGGAATCGCTCGTGTATAGAGGATAGAAGGTTGCTGTTGCAACCACTGGTGCAAGCATTACAATTGTATATGAGAGACGGCATCCATAGAAGAGCATACATCTAAGATATATATCTGAGACAGCTCATGTGACAGAGAAGATTGCATACATAATACTGAATATCAGAGACGGCACATCTCTGCCTGAAGATTATGTGTAACCCTGTAACTTACAGCATATAACACATTCGAAGATCAAAGACCGCTATACAGGATATAGTGCATAGAATACATTGTAACATCTGAAACAGCCTTTACACATAATCCACATTATGAGACTGCAGAATTATCCATTATCCATATTGAGAGGATTCATTATTGCATTTGGAACTACCAGTCATATGTACATTCTGATATAATTCATTATCACTGCATTCACATTATAACATTGTTATTGCATTGTCCTAGCATTTGGAATTACCAGTCATATATAGTTCGTTGTCTTGTATTCACATTTCATTGTTATTGCATATATCTGCACTGTAATAAGTAGACAATTGAAGAGGGAATTGTGTAATTTACGTAGCGTCCAGATAATTGGAAAAAGGGGACATTACAGTTGAGATCCAAAAAAAATTAAAATGTGAGCCATCTAAGTTGCCATATGTTCTCAACAAATCTTATTTGGAAGCCAAGTGACAATGGTACTTCAATGGGATTCTCATCAATACATTAAACTCCCCAGTTACCTATGCACAAGAACACAAACACGTGCTGGAATGTTTCAAGCAGTAGAAGAGAAGAGTTGAGCAGTGGAATGGAAGAGTTGACAGGGAAAGAGCCCAATGCTTGATTCTCCAAAAAAATGATTAGGAACTATTCGTATCTAGTTTGAGGAAGACCATGAGGCTGAATACCAAACAATGTGAGAGCGATAGCAGTGGGCAATTGAAACTCCACAACTAGATGTAGCACCAATTGATTTAGAAGTTGATGCTACTGCAGCTCCATCATAGAACCCCTCAGCTATGCTTGGTCCCAATGCACCATTCCCACCGATTGATATGCCTCCACAAGCTCAAAGCCAGATGGCCCATACTTTCTTTTTGTAGGACAAGACTCGGGATATTCCCTCCTGAGGACGTGGAGTGGTGCCTGATGTCTCTGGAAGGGACGGTGGACATCTAGAAGTCCTTTGACTTTATCAAGGATGCCAGGAAGTACCCACAGCCTGGGCAACAATAAAGTTCATTAAAAATAACAAAAAAGAAAGCTTCTATATGTCATGTTTACAATTTTGATTTGTGTTAAATCTTGAACAGAAAGACAACGTGATGGCAAGTACTGATGGTTGACCTTGGAAGAAAGAAGGGATATTTACAAGGCATTTGAGACAAAACAGTCTATTGAATTTGAACTACTGTTACAGTTTTTGTTTACTGATACTTGGATGCACGCTCTCTTAACAGTTGCCATTTTTTGTTCTGCCAACTGCTGTAACGAACTTCTAGAAATAGAGAAGAAAATATTTAAACAGATTCAAGAATGATGATATTCTTGTCTTTAACTGTGCAGCCTTCATCATTTAGATTGGTCAGATTCCTCAGCTTCACCATTATTTCTACCTCCAAATCCTGATCCCCACTCTTGTTTTAAAGAACAAAAAATAAAATATATTTTGGGACCATGTTTTGTGTGTGTGTGTGTGTATATATATATATATATATTTGTTCCACGAACTGCTGTGTCCCTACTGTCCCCAAATTTGGGCCCATGATCCTCACATCCCTGAAACCTAGTCTCAGTGTTCCCCATTTGTGTACCCAGAACTCTGGAACAATTTACATAGGAGAGATTGAGAACTTTAAATATACATCTTCCTTAAGTGCATGGTAATTTTAATACAAACAGTGTGCATTATAAATTGAATTGGCTCCAGTGGAAGATAAATTAGTTGAAGCTGTTGGCATGGTCATGATGCAACAGTGAGTTTGTGCTGTCATTAGACTGGCATAAGGTTAATGCCAAGTGGGCAGATGCTGCAGACAAGGTTTTTGTGGTCTCAAGTGTGCTGATATTCAGGTATGGATATGATGCAGATGTACTAAAGCTACATAGAACCCATGGCAGGATGCTGCCTTGTAACCCTACTGTAATGGAAGCCATGAGAGGCCTTCCCCTTCGACTCCACTGTGTGAGCAGGGAAATACTGAATGTTACAAGCTATGCTATCTATTTATATAGATTCTTTTGCTTTTGAGTTTTGGTTAATAGAAGCTAGAACAATAGTGTTTTCTTCAGAACATTTTTTTATTCTTTTTTCTCTCGTGGCTGCATGATTTGTGATGACCATTTTGTTTTGTATTGTACTGAGATGTTAGTTATTTTAGCAATGATTACCGTTTGTTTTATATTATACTGAGATGTTAGTTTTTTTAGCATTCTTTATTTCCTTTATTCATATTTATCACCAATTTAAGTTCCATTTGCTCATTCCCGCATTTCAATTTTTCTTCAGGAGTATCATGACAATATTGGAGACTTGGATGGACCAGAAGAAAAAGAACGAGCCCAAACTAAAGTTCAAAAGTTTATTGATGCAATGTAATCATGATTGTTACTGGGAAAATTTGAAAAAAGTTAGCTAAATTGCCATTCAGCATCCCAAAATTTCTCAAGTGTAATTGAAATGCTTAGCATGTTTTTTCCTTCACAATCTTTTTAAGCCATTGATTTTCATGTACTTGTTAATCCACATGTGAATATCTTGATATTGGAGGAGTTTCATTCAATAGTTTTCTTACATTGTATTCAAATAATGCAATATAACAGAGCCCTGTTAGCATTTGTTGAAACAGTAAACAACCAAACTACAGCGAATCATTTCAGAGGGGATATATATTCTGGTTGGCAACAAGATTGCCTGGCATCCAATGACTTGATTGCAGCTTTTCTTGAATTGGCTCAAATGGTAAATGCTTCTGCTTTATGTGTACATCATCTGCATTGTTGATCTCATTTTATGTGTAGAACAAGTTTGTGTTTTGAATGCTTTTCTCTTGGTATTAATCACATTTCATTGACACTTCTCAGCTCACAGGACCATATAGTAAATATTACAGGCAGGGTGACTCACAGCAGAAAGAAACTATGATGAGTGCTATTCACTGGCCATTGAAATTTCCAAATCAGAGAAGAATGTTAATACCAGAGCCAAAGTGTAGTTTAGAAAGGAAATATTATGCCTAGTTGATCACATCTCAGGCAGCCATTTTTATATGCTTTTTGCCAAAATCCATAGTGTTCAGTCCTTTAGGACACCATATAGCTTATTTCAAGGAACTTAAACTGTGGTAAAGGTAAACTTCCATTTACATCTAGGGCTACTGTTCTATTGACCTATTGAATTTGCGATTTGCCCATTAGTCCTTGTTGTGGCAGAAGAATAATTTTATAGAAACAACCTAAGTTTCACAGGAAGGAACTATGCAGCTATTAAAAAATCTAATTTTATATTGACAGAAAGCCTCCTCAGAAATGACGATCATAAAAATTTAACTTTTTCATTGTATCTAAAATCTGGTTATAGACCACTGTAGTGTCACTTGTAATGAACGATAAAGAAGTGCATAACATCAAGGAAGATGTGGAATGTTTTTAGGTAACAAGCAAGAACACTTACGGTTGCAGGTTTAATTGGCCTACACAATTGGGTAATTGGAAGAGTGACATAAGCCTATAACCTATTTTGGTGTTAAAGCTTATCCCGCACTGTAGTGAAAGAAGCCTAAAATATTGCATATTCTATTCAAATTAATGTTTAATGTTTGAAAATATAATCCAACTACCAAAATCAACAATAATGTGTATTGGCAAATTTTGAGATATATATATTAGGAACATGAAACCTGATATATGTCACAAATGAATATTTATGTTTGGTAAAGAGGACTATATTAATATTTTTTCATAAAAAAGTTGCAATCTTACGAGGTGTTAATTTACAATTTAAACTCAGTTAAAAAAGAATCAGGTATATATTTATTGCAATGAGGGAAAAAAACAACAGTTTTAGATGCGAGTATGAATTCAAAGGCTAGAAATTAGTGTTGAGAGACTCACAAACTCTAATTTGGCATGATAACATTAGTCTATTATATATATGAGAGACTGGTTGTACCCAATTTTGGCATTTATAACGTCAGTCTATTCAGGCCACATTTTATGTCTCCATTTATTTTTGTTTCTGAAGGAATAGACTTTCAACTATAGAATTTTTAAAACTTAATTCTTTTTTTTTTTGGGCCATATTTTTTGCCTTTCTTCTATGCTGCTCGTTTGGATTATAAAATAGCATATAGAAATATGCATAATTTGCATGGAATGAAGAAAATTAAAGACACAAACTTAGCTGATAATTGATAATTCGATGTCAACTGTCTAATGTCAAAGATAAATTTTAAATTGGTTTATTCTAGCGGTTCCGCATGTGTAAATCAAATATAAATTATCATGTTGCTCTTAACTCAGAGCATTTATTGGTATCAATTGGTTCTCCGTTAATCCCACAATTTGCACTACGCAAATGACATTGTGTAGTAGGCTTGTATCTCTCATGCTCAATTGAGACTAGGAAACGTTGTTGGTTAGGTTTTTATATATTTATAAAAAGTAAAATATTATTATTGTTAGATATAAGGTCCATTCCCCTGGATTTACCGCAAATTTGCTCAGGGTCCTGGTTTGGGCCTCTGATTTGACTTAAGTGCATGTAGAACCAAGTTGGATTTAGAGTCACAAGGCAAGACCTTAGATGGAACCAGTCTGGGTCAGGATCAGAGCTTGGTCTGGTCTGATGCAGGTCCCGGTAAAATAGCCTTTACTTCTTATTTGCCAAATTACATGGTTACATCTTACTGGTCAAATTATGTGGTTATTACTTAAAATATTAAAATAACTATTTTATTTACTTGAGGAAAAACTTACTTAGAGAAAGTAATATGGTGTATGCGCGATTGCTACAATGCCTTCATACGTATTAAATTAAATCAGGTGGATGATAACCTTTCGCTTTGTCGAGAATTGGAGTGTAGCCTTGTTTGACTTAATCTGAAAAAGGTAACTGAGCATTTCATACAATTTTGATTGTTTTTCAGATTGCCTTAAAAATTTTAACCGAGGGCTTTGCACTAGAAGTCTCACATTTATACCATTTGATTGTAACCTCATTCAACTGAATGTTGGATGCGGAGCTTGTAGAGAACATGGGGTGGGTTTCTGTGGTCGATATGGGAGGGTTTATGTTTGCATTACTATAAGTCTGGTCCTTGCCTCCACGGGGTCCTGGCGTTTATTACAATGTACTACCTAAGCATATGACCATGGATCATAAGCTTGTCAGAAATTCTCACTTCTTTTTGCTGCAAGATATTTACATTACATTTTACTTCTTTGAATGTGTTAGTTTTGTGAAAATGTTTGTGTCGACCTAATGAAGTTAGAAAGCTGACAGGGAGAAAGAGTAAGTAGAAAAAGAACATAGTTCTTAAATATGGATTACAAGTATTATAGGTGCTAGGAGATGACCTATGTAGAGCAGTGGTTAAAACACTTCGTTGGTGAGGCTGTTATCAAGGTTCAAACTTCCACTGGGTTATTGTGGTCATAAGCATTGTGCTTTACGTTGGGCCATTGTGCCCGAGGGTTTGAATTTGTAGACTGTTTGACAACTTAAAAGACTGTCTATTTCAAACAATTTTTTTTTTTATAAATGTTAGATGAGTCGGTTAGGAGAGAACAATGTAGAATAATGTGTCTCTAAAGGTGATTGTAGAATTATTCATGATCTCACGTAATGGAAAATGTTCCTTGCTCTTTTGTTCATCATTTTTTGAAGTGTACATGTTTTCAGTTGCCAAGGAATGAAGTGTAGTTTGAATTGGTACATATGAACTCTTAAGAGTCAATTGGACGAGTTGTAGTTAATTTTTTGATTTATTCTAAACTACAACCTTATTAGGCTATGCCACCACCCCCGATCTAATTTAGACATCTAGTTATCCTAAGGGATATGCTATTTTCTCTATCTATTGGAGTTGTTATGTAGGGTATTCCATTTGACATATCCTTATTTATCACTCAGATATGTCGTATGATAACCAGACAAAGGATAATTAACCATTGTTCTCTTATTTGTTTTAACCAAATCAATAAATACACGCAAGTACTAGTGAATGAATTTGCAAAACATTAAGGGACAAAATTCAAGATTAAGCGTAAGAGCTTTTGTGTTAGACTACGCAAACAATGATGTATATTGAAATTTGGCATGAATTCTTATCCAAATTATGTCTGGAGCATGATTGTTTAAAAGGCAAGGACATTGATTGGTTGTTTGAATAGAAGAGTGAATCCTTTATAGGAAGTTTTGAAAAAAATTAGACATAAGACTGATTTTTGAGAAAAGTTGAGTAATTATGTGCTTGTTTTTAAATGTTTATAGAAGTTTGCAAAGCTTATGTTGGCTTTAAAATATTCTCTCATTTGTTCAAGATGACGATTAATGAGAAGGATATTGTGACTTTCTTGGTGGGTTGGGGATGCAACACAAATTAGCAGAGGAATAAGATAATTGGAGATGTCTGACAAGAGAGCACAAAAAGGTTGCATAGCCAAAGATTGCAAATACATGTAACTGAATTAAGAAATCTGTCGAAGATATAAAGTGGAGCAACAAAAGCCAAAATCTATAAGATAGCCTAGTTTGAAAACAATAATAATTAGGATTGTATGTAAGTAAAAATAAATGAAAAATAAACTTGTGGTAGAAACACTTGCAAAAGTGTGGAAGATGTAGTACATGGTAGTAGAATGAAGGAAACATGCATGATAGAGGAGGGCTTTAATGTGGGATGGTTGTGAGACAATAGAAAAATGGTAGGCATAAGCTTATTGGTAGAAAAAAATGATTGTTAAGATTACATTCAAAGACTAAATTAATTAGGATTACATATTAATAATAAAAAATGAAAAAAAAGTGGAAGAAACATTGGTATAAGTGAGTAGAACAAGTAGGTAAAGTAGTAGAATGCAGGCATAGGCAACTCCACGAGAGGGGAGACCATTAATGTGAGATACATAGTTATGAGGTAAATAGAAAAGTGGTAGGCAGAATTTTAGTACTTGCAAACAATTGATTCCAAATAATGGAGAAGAGGAGGAATTAAACTTTCATAAGTATAAGAATCTAGATAACATTCTTAAAAATGTAAAGCGAAGGAGTAATACGCTTTACAAGAGAAAGAAACCTAAGATCCTACAATGCAACATTTGATATCTTTTGTCGTAAAGAGGGTGACATGATTTGTGAGTTTAGAGTAAGACAAAAGTTAGAAGTATATTTGTTTAGTAGTTTAGGATGGTAGAAAGATATGCGAATCAATAAGATAGCATAGAAAGAGTGGTAGTTTATATTGTTGTAATTATAAAGCAAAGAAGTTGAAGAAATACATAGAAGAAGAAATTCATCGTTCATCTTGGAGATGAAGAATTTTTTTTTATGATTAGACGTGCTAGTGCTTAATCATGACACTTAAATATTTTGTAAGATTGACTCCAGATGACATGTTTATGCATCACGAAAACAATTTGTTTGTTTGCAAGAATAAATAGTTGAAACAATTGACAAACTAGAGCAAACCATATTTTGAGTTGATTAGACTTTTACAAGGTGAGCTTTTAGTTTTATTTCAATCTATTCAACATGGAATCTAAGAAATAAAATCTTGAAAGACATACCACTTATGGATTAAAAGAGATAATGTAAAGAGGCAAATTAGAGCTAGAGTATGGTAATATTTTTAGAAGTATGGTAATCATTTTTTATTTTGATGGAAAACAAAAAGAAGTTGGCTTATAGAGGGATATGACCCTAGATGAGGTTTGCAATAGTACATAAAGATAATATAAAAGCATTGTGATAATTTTGTAATGGTTGAGAAAATTGGATATTGTGAAGGATTCACACAAACAACAAAAGCCATTGTGATATTTGCAAAAAACATAGAGATAACTATGAGATGCCACTAAAAATAGAAAGTACACAAGGCAAGCACAAAATTTCTATTGTATTGTCTAGAAATCTTCTACATGACAAAAATGACTATGCATCATCAATAACTTTACTTCGCATCCATCTTATCACTTATCTAACTTCAAACACTATAGCCTTACTAACAACAAAATCAAAGAAGGTGGAATCAATTAAGCACACATAACAACGATGATATCAACCAAGGAGTTTAGAAAAATGGTGACCAAGACCTCCTCTGGTTTTTAAAATATGTTAGCAACAGAGTCACATTATGTAAAATTTTCTTGTGAACTCTCACATAATAAAATTTTGTGTATATTATAGTGCTTAATTAACACGTTGGAGGTTGCAACATGATTACAATCTAGCCAAATTCTAGAAGTCAAAATTAATGGGACCATGATAGGACATATATATGCAATAGAGATAATAGATCAAAGAAGGAAAGGATTCTTAGTACTTGAGATCCCTTAAAAAAACATTTTATGTGAGGACATTCTTGGGTAATACACATTTAGAAGAGGGCATGTTGTAATAATTCTTTTATAGGAGAAGCTATTGCATAAAGATCACAACTTTGTATGGACTCTAAAATGTGAGGCAACTTCTATAAATTAATTATCCACATCCAAAATACTTGTCTTTGTAAATTGTAATATTTTTTTTTCACTTATATGCAAATGCTTTAGTTACTATGCTTGGTTCACTATGGTCTTATCTAAGGAAACATTGATTGTTTAGGAGCATCTTAGAATTAAATGATAGTTCATTGCCCAAAAATAATTAATCTTTCTTTTCTTTTTGTGCAATTATAATAATAGCTTTATTCAAGCTCAATTATGAGACTATAGTAGGACAACCATTTTGATGAGCTTTCATTGCCTCACAAAGGATAATAGCTAAAATAGTCTTAATTAATGTGGTGGTGCCTAAGATGAGATATTCTCTTGAAAGGCATGTGGTTACTTAGTAGACCTATCTAGTTATACCTTGTAAGATTTGGACTTGATTTTCTTGTATAAAAAGGGACCATCTAGAAGTATTTTGTGACCTGCAATAAAGAATGCATTGGTTGGAAGCATCAATAAGTTTATGGTTTACACATTTAATTATTTAGGGCAGTAGTAGCTCTTGATGTTGAGCTACATGACACTAATAAGATTAAAGGTTTCAAAAGCTTTGGGATATGTAATGACAATTGTACATTTTTGGAAGTCATCCATATTCATTAGAATAATGTTTGTAATATGTTATCTTCAGTAGGATGATAGCATACAAGTTCCTTAATTGGAATGATGTAACATGTTTTTAAGATGCAATGAACTAAAAGGGAGACTACTAATGAGTAGGATACAAGCTCATTGATACTAGTAGTCGAATAAGCCCACAAAGGAGGAAATTAATGAGCCTAGCATTAATACTTATTGAGGATTTGCATCTAGAATCTGTGCGTGAGTTAAGAACAAGATATGTGTGAAGTTGATAGTCATTTGTGAGATCTGTTGTATTTAAGGTAAATCTATTGTGTTGCAAGGCTTCAATGCCATGATTGCAAACCTATGTAGTTTGATGCAACTATCGTGGTAAATGGAAGTTGTTAATCTTCACATTCATATATTTTTGAATAATTTTTTATTGAGTAGAGCTAAATATTTAGGTTGTGAGGCTAGTCATCCCTTGATTGGGACCATTGACCTAATTACATAAGCAACATTAGAGAAAGTTTTAATCCCCGAGGGGAAGTGAGGACAAGAACATAAGAGCACACAAATCTTATAAATTATTGAGAGTGGAATGAAGCAAAGACATCAATGATTATAAGTGGATCAAGACCTGTCACTGAGAGAAGTTTAATGTCCACAAAAGTTTGAAGTCCCAAAAGTGAGTTTATTTAGTGTTGGGTAGATGTTTTATGGTGCATTTAATGAAATGAGTTGAGAAGAAAATTAGATATCTTCCAATTTATTGGGCAAAATGTATTGATGATATTAAGGCTGTTGGTAAAGTTTAGCTCTTTAAATAACATTATAACGATGAATTACGAAAATAATACAAAGTAAATAGAAAGCTACCCATGAAATTTCAAGCACATATATCACCTATGTTTTTCTATTTCAATTGAAGGGTTGTGACAAGGTGTAGTGAAGGAACCATCATATGCGTTTGATGATCACTAGCAATAAATTTAGGTGGAGTCAAGGGAAGATATGGTCATTGTGAAAGAAGACAATTTAGAAATAGGGTAATCTTCAAAAGGATGTATTTACACAACTAAATGCATGTTAATGTTAAGTTAAAAAAGTAATATTGAAAAATATTGCTTATTTTTATAAAGTTTAAGGTTAATATTTCAAATTAAACTCAAAGAACACATAATTTGAAATATAATTACTTGCATCCCTTTTTTTTATGATTTGAAAATTTTATCATATTTTTTGAACTTTAGGATCATTGCAAATGTAATAGCACTGCCTGTGTTGTCTTACGGTATGTATTTTCCAAATGCAACAATCTCTCTTATTTATATTGGGAATGAGGCTAGGAGAGACATGTCCCTTCATGGGACATGTCTATTCATTTTATAATGTTTCATTAATCAATCATATATTAGAATAATATAAATTTGAATAATATATAATAATAATAATATATCTAATATAGCATATATATATATATATATATATATATATATATATATATATATACATACACACACACACAAATACAATATATTATTATTAAACAATATCTAAGTATTATATGTATTCTAAGTGACCATATGACTGAAGCTACAAACATTAACACTCCCTCTTAGCTAAGGAGGATGATAAAAAAAAATGTGTTGTGGTCTCCCTTGTCAACACATATGACCCTAATTATAGCCATACAAAACATTATCACTCCCTCTTAGCTAGAGAAGATAAAATCCATCAAGGTAATAAATCATTAATTTTGAAAGAGAGAAGATATCACCCCACTGTGATATAAGGAGATATGGTATATGCAAGAATATCAAGTCACATGATGTTCACCATAGCTCATAAATATCCATGGTGTGTCTAATGACACTACATCTCATGTTGTCTGTCATATGGATATTAAGTAATTACATATCACATAAATTGTGATATGAAGTATCACCTAACATGTGATACCAAGTTTTACATATCACTTAACATGTGATATGAGGAATCACCTAACATGTGATACCCAGTTTTCAATATCACCTAACATGTGATATGAGGAATCACCTAACATATGATACCCGATTTTCAATATCACCTAACATGTGATATGAGGAATCACCTGACATGTGATACCCAATTTTCATACCACCTTGATATGAGGAATCACCTTAGATCATGATACCTAATTTTCATACCACCTTGATATGAGGAATCACCTAACATGTGATACCCAATTTTCATATCACCTTGATATGGGGAATCACCTTAGATCATGATACCTAATTTTCATATCACCTCAGCGTGATACAAGGATATAGTAAATAAGAACATTACATTCCATTTACATATAGCCCTATTATGGTATATGCACAGACAAAAGTCTACCATAATGAATCTCTATTACAAGATCGTCACCTTGTAATACCAAATACAGGTGTTCATTGTCGAAAAGTCATCACCTTTCTCCAATGTTCACAGGAGGGCCCATAGGTTCTGGAGTCACACACGTGAAATCCACCTTGACTCATGTCAGAGGGTGGATCCATCATGGCTCATCCCAAAGGGTGGAAACAAGGGCTTTCACCTTAGACTTCTCTATCAAGGAGAAGAATGCAATAACATACAAGATAGTAGATGAAACTCCTTTTCATCTAAGGCTTCATTCTTCAACATGCCAAGTTTATCTTGAAGGTACACAACCTTACCTCTAGCAAAAAACTTGGTGAGAATATCAACCATATGTTCTGTAGGGATAATGTACCTTGAATAGAATTCTTATGCACTATATCTCTTATATAGTTTGCATCACTCTAGGTGAACCCCAAGTTATGTAGGAGTTAGCATAAAGGCATTTTAGCCAGCACACATGAGACTCAATCTCATGATCATAGACTTCTGGATGTTGCCTTTAAGGTCTTGTAACAACCTCCTCACCTCCTTGTCCAAGGTTGTTTTAGATGAACTATTATACTCCCTCTGAATCTAATATCAACCTTCTGTGAGAAAGTTGTGTCTTTGTTCTTTAGTCTGCATTACGCTCTTTTCTTGAATTCCCAACCATCTATCTAAGAATATCATGATCTAGGTATCTGCATAACAACCTTCTAATTCACATACATGGAATTTCATCATTTTAATCACAATTTTTATTTTTTTTAAATTTTTTTTTCTTCTATAGTTTCTTGGTCACTAAGGAAACCATCTCAATATGGCTTGCCCTTCTAAATCAGAATGATTGAGATCCTTGAAAACCAATTTTTGGGAGATCCTCTAGTAGCTCCCTCTGTTACAAAACATACATGGCCCCAATCATGAAAATATCTTGCTCCAAGAGACTCTCATCATCTGGTACATGACCATTTTGAAATTTTGATCATAACTTTATTCATAGGAGTAGTTTCTCGTACTCAAATGTACTTTGTCTGATTCCATATTAACATGAGTGAATGTAATAAACTGTGGATTTATCCCCACGATTGGCAACACCAAACATTTATGATAATCTGACTTCCATTTGAAGCTCCAAGTACATGCATCAACCTCTTGAACTTCTCATCCAAGGTTGTTTCTAATAGATTGTTAGACTCCCTGTGAATGTTATTTCCTCCTCTTTCAAAGAAAATTGATTTCAATGTATATGCTCTTCCTCATTGAGAGATGTCTTAATTATGTTCCAAGACACTACTGCACATTCAGAATCTGGTAGGCGGTATCAATTTCTTCTAGTCTTGAGAACTTCTCTGTATCTAGGGTTGTCAAAGTGACAATTAACCAAATATTAGATCTTTTGATCAACTACCTCAGAAGCGCAAAAGAGCATGTTTATTTATTTATTGGTGAACTTTCCTCTCATGAGCCTCATCGAGCATGACTACAGAATACTGTGATAGTTGGTTGTCTACTAAAAGTTCTCAGAATAGTGCACCACCAGTCATATACAAAATCATAGTATTTGGTCCTGTGCAGTCTTTAAATTTGATAGCCTAACCAACTTCCTCTCTAATCAAAAGAGGTAGCAACAAATGTTGCTAGTCAAATCATGCACATGTTGACTATTCTCTCCCCCTTTTAAAACTCCATCCTTGTCACGCTACACAGCCAACAGTCTACCATGATTACACGGTAAACAAACATCAAAGGGGCACGTCTACACAAATAGGATGGGTTTTAAACATCATCTTCATGATAAAGCAATAATGTGACTGAAATGCATACAAGCTTCATCCATAGATTTGTGTTATCATGCATTCTCAGAGATTACACATTTTACAGGGTACTTCATTAATTCAAAACTTTTGAAAGCTTCATTGCAAAGATGCATTTCTGTGCATGCCTATAGTCACGACATTTCATGATATCACATTTCTTCAAGACTTTGTGTTAAAATGGTTAATGCACCCTGACCACACATCCACATTTGTATCATGTACTCCAACACATTTACAATTGCAATATCAGAGAATTGCATTGCTCGAAAGTGTCTATGTCTGCTTCACCAAGTGTTTTAAAATTCATCTTTTGTAGACTGAAAGTCGTCAAATGTATGATCATTGATTGGTTAGGAAACATCCTTCAACTTGCCCAGTTAATCACCCTATGAGGCTTATGCTTGAAGAAAACCTTTATTAGACTTCTCGTGCCAATAGTTAAGCTACTCGACAATACCTGCACATTCATTCCATGAATATATAATTGCCTCAATGATCATATACACTCAATCCATCAATATGATCATCACACGATAGACCCTCAGCAATTGATTTAGGATTGAGCATCGTAGGAATCTTCAGATATTCTTGTGGTCATGAATTACTAATGATATCATTAGCATTGTATGATTTGTTTTGTGTACCTCAAACACCAGTCTCGGCAAACTAATGCATTTGGGGCACTAAAGAAAATGGACTATTAACAAACTTGTCCACACACAACAATGAGGAGGCAATTCAGTGTTATCTATTTCCTGCAACTTGCTTTTTATCACGGGTTCATCCTTCCCACACACAAACTCTGACACTTTCACTCAGAATTCCCACACATAGCAAAATGACATGACTCCAGTATTGTTTATAAGACATTAAGGAAGATTGTGTTTATTTTACTGATTCTCATATGTACAGGTATTCATTTTATATCACTTCCTTTGAGTATTCATACCGCTGTATTAATTCACTTGCTATTTAACACTTACCTAGTGTGTATCAATCTTTGCGATCATTGCCTATTAACCCATGTGCTGCTCCCTGAGTGGAATCTTTTGTGGGTCGGACTTGTCTCAGTCCTGTAGGGTGATTCGCGTCCTCCTCTAACACTGGCAGATAGGTTAAACCTTGTGTTTGAGCGGAGACTATTGGTCTTCCTTCCTCCCGCTAGGATGTCTACAATTCCCGTTCTATAATTCTAAAATGGTGAGTGTGCCTTCATTTCTATCCACGATGCTTTTCTCTTGCGATGATTGATACTTGGTTTACTATGTTTGCTCCAAGCAAAAGAGTTTGATAGTAATTATCTAAGATCTCCCGTGAAGTTCCTTGAGACAATTTTAAGTGCTTGTTGGAGTTCTATCGTAGATATTTCTCAACTCCATTCTATCATTCATGATAGGTGATAAAAGACATTGAGGCCCGCCACCCTACACTAGTGATCGCATATTGCTCCGCACACAAATAGGGTGGCAACAACTATTTCCCCCAAGTAGCATCAGTAGTGACAAATCTCTGTAGCCCATAGTGAGAGCTCTAGTCTGAGCACAAGGGTTTAGGAGCAATCTCCCAAACCTGGGTTCCACATCCCACAAAAGCGACGACCATATTAGCGACGATCCTAAGTTTACCACCTAAAGTGGTGCCTAGTCCACTCGACCTACTATCATTTGCTGACTGTGGATGCTCTGTCCCACACACCAGTCTAGAGGTTAGGGGCATTTGCTATTTTATCCCATTAGAATGTATTTATCTTCTACATTTGCAGTCTGGCTCTGATACCATGTTGAACTTTAGGATCATTGCAAATGTAATAGCACTGCCTGTGTTGTCTTATGGTATGTATTTTCCAAATGCAACAATCTCTCTTATTTATATTGGGAATGAGGCTAGGAGAGACATGTCCCTTCATGGGACATGTCTATTCATTTTATAATGTTTCATTAATCAATCATATATTAGAATAATATAAATTTGAATTATACACACACACACACACAAATACAATATATTATTATTAATCAATATCTAAGTATTATATGTATTCTAAGTGATCATATGACTAAAGCTACAAACATTAACAATATCTAAAGATATTGAACTTTCAACAATTTTTGTGAAGATTGTACAAAGACAGTCATAGGCTAAGGTTTTATATCTTGAAAATAAAAACACTATAGATGTTTTTTTTCGATCTTATTTGTTCTTTGACGTTGCATCTTTTTTATATTCAAAGTATCAAGTTATTTTGAAAATTTCTCTTTGCGGTCTATAAATTGTATTATTTATTTTATACATTTTAAACTACCTTTCCATTGTCGGCTAAAAAAATCTTATTTATATTTGATTAAGTTTGCAATTTCATTTCCTTAATGTTCAAAATAAAAATAAAAATATATACATGAATGATAATTCAATGCTTTGACCAACTTATATTGAAACCAAACATTAATTAACTAGAAGTTGAACAACAACATACCATCATTGACCCATACACCCTTACCTACAAAAACCATTAATGTAATCAAGAATGCTATATGGTTAATAACATTAAATCAAGTACACCATGAAGATGTTTCTATTTATTCCTTTGTTGTCCATCAATACCAACAATGTAGTAAATTGTCTCTATCGCTTACATGTAGGCTATATAACTATTTGGATTGAGATGAATAATAAATTTGAAGATTAATACAAGAGTGTTGAAGATGAACACTCCTTGTCATGTATATGTTGTCTTTGAAGAATAATTTTAAATGTTGGAATTAACCTTGAGTGTGTGTATCCTTCAATATTATTATCATTTTTGATGTATGTATGATCAATTAGATAGTTGTATGACTTAAAAAACACTATAAAGATGTTTTATGGTTTATTTTCATAATAATATAGGAAATGATTTAGCTATATCAATGGATTGTTAAGTAGACTCAATATCATATGAACTCTATTATTTCTTTAAATGCATATGTTTTTGATAAAGGTAAAAGAGGGGTTTGAAAGGGCCCCAAAACCCTGTACATTATGGTCACTAAAGATATTCAACAAAAGCCCACTAAATGAAATAGGTCAAGACCAAAGAGAGGGTTTTACAACAGGCTCCCACAACCTGGATGATTCAAGCATGAAACAACCGTCATGCAACCCAAAACTAAAAATAAATCCAACACTAGGATTTTCCCTAGAGCACCCTTCTGATGTGTACAAAGAGTCATATCAAATGAAGAGGAGACCTTCTTGATTTTTTTTTTCCTTTGACAATGATCCAACCCTCGTCAACTCTAGCCACCTCAACCTACCAAATCAGAGTTTCATCAACCAAGCCAGAGCAATCCTAGCTACCAACAAAGGTAGCCACAGAACCAGATGACCGAATAGGAGCCACGACCTCCATACCACTAGGAGAAGATAAAAGCATTGCCTCCCCAGCCAAACCAGATATAATCAAAGATATAGGATGACAATCTCCATCATCTTGTGAGACCTACAAATTCCCTGTCGACGACAAACCTCCAGTAGAAAATGAAACCCTAGCCAAAGAAACCAATGGCGTCTCAATAGACAACGAAGATCCAACAACCAAAAAAACCCTACTAGAAACTCCAGCAACCTTCAAAGCCTGCAACTTCCTAGAAAAAGTTCCAACAAGAGACAAAACTTTAGCTGCAGCAATCGGCGACACACCAGTAGCCAGCAACACACCAACAATAGCATCACCAAAAACCAACGGTGCCATCAAATTCCTAGAAAGACCTCCAGCGGGAGCCAAAGCCCTAGCCAAAGCACCAGCTATCGGTAGACTCCCAGAAATAGAATCCTGACCAACACACTAATAAATTTGGCCCCAATTTGCGACGAATATGTGTCTCAATTGCGACAGATATGTGTTGCAATTGCGACAGTCATAGATGTCACAATTTTTTAGTCACAAAATACGACGTCTTCACCTTGTCGTCGCAATGCAACCCCTTCATTGTGACAACAACCCTGTCACAAATCTTCGGGGAGCCATCGCAATTGCGACGTATACCAAAGAATTACGATGGTCATTGTGGCAGCAACTCCGCCACAATTCTTTGGGATCCATCGCAATTGAGACGCATCCCCAAAGAACTACGATGGCCATTGTGGTAGCAACCGCGTCACAAATCTTTGGGGATCCGTCGCAATTGTGACAGATCCCCAAAGATTTGTGATGGGGTTGTTGTATCGGTGACACCCCAATTGCCGTCACCGATACAACAACCCCGTCGCAATTACACATTTATTAGTGACACATTTATGTACTCATCCCATCCAGGCACATACTTATGTTTAGACCACTCCGCTTATTACTTATGTTGTCACTTTAGGAATTTGATGTTTGATTAAATTTGCATTGTTACTTTCTATTTTTATAGCATACATACCATTCTCTTGAAGTATTCAAGCATATCATGTCCTTGCACTTTATATGTCTGTCAGCTAACTCATTAACTGTATTGTATAATCCATGGAAACATATTTTTATATGCTTTGGCATGTGATATATTATATTTAAATCCCACGTACAAGAAAAAGAAAACATAATAATGATACCTTATTCAAAGATCAACTAAACCTCTCTTTGTAAGTACAAAAAGTAGAAATTTGATTAGACAATTTAAATATTAAATTTTAAACTCTTTCATTTAAACTCTTTCATTTAAATTCCTAAATTATTTTACTTAAATATTATATAAATTAGTAACATTTAATTTTAAGCACATATAGTTAGACAATAAGAAAATGTTATAATTAAAACTAGCTGATTATTGTGCTCCATAAAATAAATTCTATGTGAATATCACAAAACTATTTTTCAAAGTTTACCTATTAAATGCTTCGTTGAATAACATAATCTCATTAGAAGAGCTATATTTATCATATAGATCATCTAGAACAAGAAGAAGAGAACCAACTTTTGTAAATGCAATTCTATAGTCACCATATTCAGGTTCAAACATGCCAGCTGCCACCATGAAATATATCTCTATATGCCTCTCTCTTGTGAATTTCAACTTCCTAAAGCCAGAATCTATCCACCACTTGTACCACAATTGATGATTTTATCAAGCAAAAATTACAATTTAAATGGTTAAGCTATTTATATTAAATTGATGCTTGTATATCAAAATTAACAAAGCATTACTTATGAACTGGTTGAAGCTCTTTTTGGTGTATGGACTGCAGTGTATTGAAGTCCAATTCAGCCAGCTCAACGTACTTATCAAGCAATATTTCTCCCATGTGCACGGTTGAGAGGTATATAGTGAAGCTCAGTAAATTATTATCAAAGAGGCACCTACTTGAGTTGGATGCTATAAGTGTGAAGATCTATGATTGATAGATTATAAGTTCAAAACCTGTAAGCATTGAAAATCTTGATTATTATTTTTTATGTTTCTTTAATTCCATCTCTTAAACTGACATTAAAACATACTTTGTGAAAAGATTTGTAATCGCAAATTCCATTAGTGAAAGCATTTATTTGGAGACCTTGTAAATTTTGTGGTATGTTTGGTTGCTTAATCATGTGTGTCTATGCATACTTTTTAAAAAAAATCATAAAGATTTTTTTTGTTTGAAGAGAAAATTATGTAAGAGAATCCAGAATCTGCATAGAATGTGTTCATAATCAAATGGTTGTGCACATTCTATTCCATCTGGATCCAAAATTATCCTATTTGGCAACGGTTATGCCAGATCACTAACACAAATATGAGCATAGTTGAGAACTCTTGGATTACAGTTAATCACAGAAGAAGTGATGTATGCTTCAGTTGAGTGGTGAGTAAATTCTTTGCAAGACTAACTCTTGCCAATGTTTGTTAAATAGCAGTGGGAGGAAGACCCATACCGAGATTTCACGAAGTAAATCATCAGTGGGGTTGAGAAGTGACGATCCTTGTTGGAATATTCTTTTCCTTTCATAATTGGGTGCAAAAAATAGCCAAAAAAATATCCTTTGGGCATCAGTAGAGTCTCCATTCTCAAAGCTTTCTAATCTTTCTGGATCTAGTCTTTCAGAGTTCTAGGTCCTAAGAAAGCTCCCATGAAGCAACAGATCAAGATTCATTCCTTAGGAAACTAGAGACGACCTTTCAATTCATCCAATTTGGACTTTATCTTAAGTGGATCTGCCATTCTGAGTCAAAAACCATTTGGTTTTGTAGCAGAGAGATTTGAGCTGCATATTGATTGGTTTCTTTGCATCATATTGAAAGTAGCCTTTTAGATTGGAGAAATTTAGCTTAGGCTGTTTAGAGGCAATAATGCTTGAGCATGAATGAATTGGGGTTTCTTCTTGTTTGAATGAAAAATTAGCAGACTTGTGACTAAAGATTCTACAAGGACTAGAGGTCAACTATAAAAGGATTTGGTTTGAGAGCCCCAACAGAATGCATAAACTGATTTACACAAATGAGACTTTGCTATTGTTATAGAAGACAAACAAAACACATTTCATGTGAAATAATATAACGGGTGCTTACTGTCTACAAATTGGAGATTCATCTATCCAAACTGCAATACCAAACATTTGATTTTCAGCAAACCTTAGTTAATTGACGACAAGTAAGCATACCTCTAGTTGCATCACTTCACAAGCAAGACTAAGATCTGCAATGGATGGCTCATAATTGCCAGTTAAAAATCTGTCATTTCCTGGAAGCCAAAATGTTTCAAGCTTTGATAGGGATAATTTCAGAAGATTTTTTGCTTCAGATGCAGCTTGTGGATTTAAGGGTAGTCCCAGCACAGGAGCTAGTACGCGATTCAGAACAAGGCCAGCTACAAAAGGAAACCAAAATAATCAAGTTCCATTACTAATCAAGGACCACTCTAGGCTGAAAAGAATGAATATAGTAGGACCTTGTGCCATCTATCACTAGCAACTAGATGATTTTTGTCACTGCAAATTTGATGCATAAGTTTGCTAGAAAATTGTTGTCATAATAGAATCATCCATAATAGGAACCATGGTAATATCATCACTAAGGTATTCATACTTAATAAATGAAAAGCACAGAGAAGATCGGCTATATTCAGAATAAGTAAAAGTTAATCTATCAGTCTCACCTTTCTTTCTGAAGATGATTATTGCATCCAATTATGAATAAATTTTATAAAGTTGGTGATTTTCCAACTTCCCACAACAACGTATAAGGTGCAGTCATTAAAAAAATGAAAAATGTACAGACATACCTATTTTATTGAAGACTAGTAGAAACTAATTTATCAGTATAGGAACTTTCTTTTGGAAGAAGATTAGTGCATCCAACTATAAATAAACTCTATATATCAAATGATTTTTTAGCTTCACACAAGAATCTATATGCATGCTTGAAAGTTACAAAATCTAGAACTACTCTCCAACAAAAGAAAAGAGTAAGGGGAAAACACTATTACCATTCACAAACGAAGAAGATAGGTCAATGGAATTAAAATGTAACAACTCATGTTATAGCAAGAAGTTGCAACAGTAAAAGAAGTTTAGAACACGACTCCTAAGAAAGAGGGCAGCTTGAGCAGTAGTATTAAAGCCCCCTTCCATGTACCTATAAACAAAATGGTGTACAACAACAAAGAGAATCACACCACAAATATACATCCACATACACACATACACATGCACTCGCATGCACACACACTTGTGCGATATTCAATTTGGATATACCAATAAAGTGTCACTAAGTTAGGAGTCATTGTAGATTTCCATGGCTAAATGCATAGTAAAAACAACAACACGGTTGTAGTATAAACAGGAAATGTATGGAGAAATTATTAACAAAAAAAGAATAGAGTTATATAGATATAAATAGTTGTAGGTTAAATTGTGGTTTCAATAATGATATGTCCTTTAGAACTCCTTTTCAACTTTGTCTACTTTCTTGGTTTCTTGGGAGCTGACTCTAAAAGAAGAAAGGAAAGTAAATGATGTTCAAGGGCCTTGCTAGTACAATCCTCCTCTTCTTTAAAACTATTGTCCTAATTCAATCAAGTGTTCCCTGTACCTATATTTGTTTCCCAAGACAACTCCTTTTGGGGGATGAAGTAGTTATAGAAGTTTGAATGGGAGAAATATGAAAAATCAAATGGAAGAGGCTTTTGAGGATGGGAAGGGGAGTTGTATGACATGGAAGGTGGTTTAGAAGTTGATGCAAAAGGATTGTTCATAAGTAATAGAGGTGAAAGATGATAGGAAGGGATCCTAGAAGGAGACTTCAAAGGAGGGAAAGTAAGACAAGTGGGAGTGAAAACCTGGGAAACAAAATAAGACAACTTTGTATTCAGCTACATCGGTGGAGAAGATTTGAAACTCTTATGACCAATTTTATCTTTATTATCGTCAGCACCAAATTAGTCTCACATGCAGCTTTTGATTTCTTCCTTCTTTCCTCTTCATCCCCTCCGCTTCCCCCAATAGTTCCAAATTCTGATACTATACAAATTGTAGAAATATTGAGCATCATTTTTTTCTGACTTAGCTGCACTGTTGGTAAAGATTTCTGAATTGTCCCTTTGTATGTCCCCAAAATCTATTTTGATATTCTGCTTTCAAGGTGGTTAACACTTCAGCCTAAAACTATTTTTGTTTTTTATTGGGTGAATTTGTTGTCCTTGATAAATCAATTAGCCAATAACAAAGGCCGCTGATCCAATTGTGCTTCTATGGATCTCAAAGAGATCAACGTTACTTCCACATTGGAAAACTATTCAATCAATTATTTTGTAGTGACAGGCCAACTAAGCGTCATGCAGTTCTCTCACTTCCTAACCTCAAACTTAACAACACAATTAGCCCAATAGTGTTCTACCTTTGAAGTGTGAGAGTTCCTACTTCCCAATCTTTCCCACATGAGACCTTTTGTATTATAGACTCACTTTTTATAGAAAAACTTGAACTTGAACTTGAAAATCTCTCCATTCATATATTTGGCATGTATGGCCATGTGGCATTTGTAGATATGCATCTAATTAGGAAACCAAACACATAATGTATGATTTCATCTCAAAAGGAAATGCACCTTAGACAACTACCAACAATATTTCATCAAGACTAATAGATTAATTACGTATTTTGGAAGCATCTAGGGGTAAGATGAGAAAACACACACACTAATATAGAGGAAGGTGGGAAACTGAATGTACTAATCCACCCATTTTGAGATTTCTGCCATTGCTCTAAAATCATGATATACATTTGATTGTTCATGTTCCTCATAAAATACATTGGGAAAGCATTAGTAAGTCTTCAATAAATGTTTATCAACTCACTTAACACCAACTTTTGATGATGCTTATAAACTCAAACCATAGGATGTTAGACTCAATTTTTTGTTTTGGATGATTCATACAATTTGAAAAATTACTTTCAATGTAGATAAGAAAAATAACTTCTTAATATATTGTAAACAATTAAATTTTAGTATAACAAGAATAAATTTATGAAACTTATTTTCCCTACAAATAATTAAGAATTTTCTCATTTATCATAGATTCATAGCTATTACCTTGAGTGCAAGTGAGGCTAGGTATATTTGTACATTTTTTAAACCCTAATTGCTTGTTTGAGTGACTTGTTTGCTTGTTTTTGTAACTAGGACCTTTAAGAATTTTGGAATAGTTTTAGGGGACATCCTTTGACATGTCTAGAAGGAATGAAAGTTGAGTAGTCAAATATAGGGTGGATTAAGAAGATCAATCTATTGTTTTATAATTGATTAAGAAGATCAAGCTATCATTTTACAATTATCTGGTTATTTACTGTCTCCGTTGGAGATAACGACTTGGTTTAGAGAATAATTTTTTCACAATGGATGTTGAATGGTTTCCCCTATGTCTATTGGTTTTGATCCACCTTCTGAGATGCTGTCAGTTTGATGTTAGATTACTCCTATGTGAGATGCTATTCTGCTAGATTACAACCTTGTTCCTGTTTGTTTCTTATTGTCACTTGGTTTGTTCTTATTGACTTAATTATTATAATTGTTCTATTTTATGTATCTTCATATTTATTTTTAAAAATTAAAAAAATATTTTAAATATAAATCAGTAAAATTATCTTGACACAAGGGAAGAGTACTAGTAGTCATTATAGGTCAAGAAATGGTCATTTAGAAGTGTTGTCCAATTCTCATTTAAAAATACCCCAATAACTATACACTACAGCTAACTTAAAAATTGCCAATTCTCATGCACAAATGCCCTAATAGTTGCGCACTATGGGTACCAATAAAGTTGCACTACTCTTTCAAATAAAGTCTACAAATTTGCGTAGTAATTTGACTGTAAATGTTGTATTTCTATTGAAAGACTCTCATTTATGGAAGAAAAAGACCCACATTTTCCAAAATCTACAAGGAACAATAACAAATTGTATGTATCTATACCACCATAACACTCATCCTGAACGTGTATGTTTACCTATTTCCAACTATGAGGAAAACATTTTAAGCTTAAGCAAATAATTTATATGTGCAAAAAGCCTATAACATCTAAAATTATTATAATCTGAATAAAATTGGAAAGAATATCATGTTCACCTCGACATACGCTGACCACAACCAGGCCCAAATTGGTTATAAGCCACAGTAACTCTCATCAACTTATCCTCTGAGAAATGATCATTGTCGAATTGTTGAGTCTGACCACATTACATAACCAGGGTCTGTAGGCTCTAACGGTTTAAGGTACCATCTTGTAGCATATCAAAATTTTGGTTTAAACAATAGATGGTTTGACTTAAATCACAATAGGTGGGTCTTATTGAACCATCTAAACAAATCAAAACTTAAAATGTATATCATTTAAACCCAATCCATTAAAAATGCTGATCATCCATAGAATATTCATGTTTGCATTACCAAGTCTACTATTGACTCACACTTGTTTTAGCCAAAATCTGACTTGCTAAAGGCCATGGCTAAAGCTAAGATATTTGAGTGGACTAGCTAAGAGTAGTTCGCTGACTTATGTTCCAAGAAGTCGAATATTGTTGTGCTAGGAAAATAGCAGCATAGAATTCATAAAACAAAATTTGATGGATCACACTGAATTACAAATCAATTTCAAATAAAATTAGAATGATATTGCAACATAAGATATTTAGATTCTAGACCAATAATTGTGTACCTCTGATCTAAGCTTGCAGAATTATTAATCCCCATCTCCATAATGTCCCGATAATTGGCACCCATTGCAATTGGCGATGAATACTGAGCAACTCTGCTGACAAAATCATCCTCCGAACTTGTTGGAGATTGCACCAGGCTGCAATTTGAATGAATTGTTAGAACAACTGCTGCAATATATTTCAATTCCACCATGTTGAAAAACAAAAGGAATTTTGAAATGGCGTGAGCTTTTAATTGGTAATAGCGTCTATATAAAGTATACCTCCATGATGAATGCATATTGCTTTCAATTGGTTTTATTGGGATTTAAGCTTAATTGTAGACGACAAGATAAGATTTCTTTAAAAACCTTCTTCTCTATGTTGTCACTCTGTAGTGAAATGGATAGTTAGCTATATGACTAATCCATACTGATTTTAATAAACATTTCATCTTTGCTAACGGTAAATTTATCCCTCACCAACTTCTGCTTTACCAAGAATTCAATCTAGGGACACAAGCAAGATTAAATAAGTTTATAAGCATAAGCAAAAGCTTTGTGTTGTGGAATTTAGGCTTGAAGCTTTGAATTGTTGTATAATATAAGGTGTTGCATTCAATCAATTCAAAGAAGATAAACAAATATACTTTGTCAATCACAAATTGGACTAGACAACTAATTGGTTTAGTTGGAATTCAAAGGAATTCAAAACCATTTGTTATTAGAGCTTGATGTGATCGCTATTATAGTTTGTTCATATGCTATTTTTCTACGGTCTGAATGGTCCACCATTCATTGTATCAAGGTATTTTGACATAAAGGCTCTTTTGAAACATTTTCAAGGAAACAAATTAAAGACATTCAAAGACTCAATAGGTGCTACATAGTTGCTTTTAACTCATGGTAAGGAGGATGGATGATACTTCAAGTTTGAGATTTAAGTTTTCCTTTGTCCTATGACACCCAAGATTGAGCCATTTTTCTTGAATCCATAGAATTTTAGGTTTAAGTTAAGTCAAAGTCAATAGTAGATATTCAAGGGAAATAATATTTAAATTGCGTATCAATGGAATAATACAAGCATCAATTTAAGCCTCTGTTCATCTAGAGAGAAACAAAACATTCAAAATTTGAGAAACTGGTGAAAGTTTTAGTTGAACAGGAAATGAAAAGTTAATAAAAGATGATGACCCAAATCTCTGAACAGTGAGCCTAAATTCCAAAATCTCCAGAATAGCTGAAAACACCATGCTCAATCTATAGTCCAAAGGACCCTAATGTGTTCACTGTGGACAGTACTAGATTTGGATTTGCTTGGCATGCCATGTGTATGTTTAGATGCCACCCATCTGTTATGTGAACTTCGAACTAGACAGAAACAAAGTAGAAACAAAGCACATGAAATGTTATAAGAGTGCCACCCCCATGTATTTTCTAGGCATGCTTGCAAACTGTGGACGCAAAGACTAGGCACATGAAATTATCGTAGAATGCCACATTTTCTAGAAGATACGCAATACAAAGCATTTTAATTAAAAATTTGAAAACATCTGGGTAAAATCGACAGGACCAATCATAAAAATTGGATATGGAGAAAAATACATTTAATGAAAAAAAAATCAAATCGTCTCAGACCATAGGATAAAAGTGCTTGCACTATTTCTGAAACAAGATTAATTGCAAAATGTGAACATGAAAACTTCAGTCTCACGCCTAAAGGCAGGGACTAAAAATTAATTAACTTTCTAATGTCATGTGTATGATATCTATTTGGAGAAGAATATATCGAGCTATAGAAAGACCTCTACCTCTGATGTGATATTTGTTTGGAGTAGAATATACTGAGCCACAAAATATATTGATTAATTTGGACAAAATTACAATAATCTTTTTCATGTATAATGAGTGGAGTTGGTTTATTTTTGAATGATTTGGTGCAGTTTAGCTATGTTGAACAATGTGAGATATTTTGGCATGACTATGGTTCAATACACTGAAACAAATTTAACTTTCAAAATGCTTGTTTTCAGCTACCAAAACTCTTGGATTTGTATGAAAGCTATTGGAACTCATGCAATCAGTTGTCATAGTGTATGCTCTACCTTGCCGTGAATAAGAAAAATAGAAAAAAAAAAAATTGTAACTATTTCATTTTGCTTCAAGTTTCCCCACAGAAATAACATTTAATTTAGCCCTTTCTAAATTAAGAAAGATGAAAATCAGAGATGAAGTGATCAAATGGAATAGGATTGCAATAAATCTGATGGAAATAGGAGGTTCTTCTTCAAAGAATGCCTCAAAGAGATCTCACCACTTACAAGTTTAGTACAAAATGAATTTGTTGAAAGGTCTTTAGAAACTCCAAAGCAAATGCAATTCACAAATATTAAGCCACCTCTTCAATCATTACATGCATGTATGTAAAATCAGAGATGATGCAAGTCAACTGTTTGACAGATGTCTTGAAGAGTTGTCATTCCATGGAATGAAATGACCACAGAATACACATGGAAGAGTTTGATTAAATGCTTCAATGAAAATCGGCCTAATAACATGTAATGGTTTCTCCAAAAGCACAAAATTGGTACGTTGAAAAGGCTTTAGAAACTTTCAACCCAATGCAATAGGTAGACATTTAGATGTACTGTGCAGAATTCGATATATGCACATAAAGTGTTTTTCAGAATGCCTCAAAGAAATGTATCTCATGGACTGCAATGATATCAAGATCTATTAAAAATAAGATTTGTTGAATATACTTTAAAAGCCTTCAAGAAAATATAAATGATATAAGAGCAAAGTCAAACTCACAACTTTGTCAGCATCCCCTCATACCTGCACAACAAATGTGAGCATTGGAACAAGCATTATAATTGAAATCCTTTGGCAAACATGCACGCTACCTATGGAAACAAAAGCAATTGCAAATGAATTGTTTGATAGATTGCCTCAAAGAGATAACATCTCATGGAATGTAAAATGTGGAAGCGTAGAAAAAGAAAGTAACATATTTGATTGAATGCTTCAAATAGATACCATCTCATGGACAACAATGATTACAGTATATGTACAAAATGGAATTGTTAAAAAGGCTTCAGAAACTTTAAAGCAAATGCAATGAGCAGAATTTACACATAAAAATTCAAACATAGTTGCAATAAAATAATAATATCTTGTTCATTTCTTAACAGGATTTTAAAATTTGAAATGTTCTGGAAACTAGACAAACAAGAACATAAAACACAGAAAGATTTTAAAGGAATTCTAAGAGGGTTATGAGCAGTTCAGTGATAAATTAGTGTGATAAATGGAGGCAATGAGACATTTCCAGATTCAAGACATCTACCTAATGTTGTGAAAGAGAAGGAAAGAGAATCGATCTGTCATGCCCCTGACAGTCTCAGGCTTTACTTTTCTATGTTATGTTATGGTTGGATTTTTGGTTTGATTAGCATCGTTTAATCTGGAACTATATTTCTGTTGGACTTCTATGAGTTTGAACTCTGACTTCGTTCATTTGAACCTTGTTGTTTGGAATAAATATGTTTATCTCTGTAATAGGTACTTTGGTTCTGCCAAACACTCAGAGAATTATGTCTATTTCTGTAGCTTAATGAGATTTTCTGATGTCAGGATTGGATAGACTGACTTTTGAATTAATGGTACTGGATAGTTCAGTAGAGATTTGAGTATTGGTTTGATTGTGAAAATAGTACAACTTAAATGGTTAGTCAATTGTCTGATAATTGGTTCATTGTTTTGGAATTCTTAATAATATGTTAAACATAATTAGAATTGGTTATATTATTATGGATAATTGTATCTTGATGTTGCAGACAGTTTATAGAGATTGTTGTTACTTAATTTTAATCAAATTTTGAGTTCAAAATAAATAAATAAATAAATAAATAAATAAATAAATAAATAAATAAATAAATAAATAAATAAATATATATATATATATATATATATATATATATATATATATATATATATATATATATATATATATATATATATATATATATATATATATATATGTATATTTATACATATATTTATGAGTAATTGTTTTAGAAATTATGTTGTTTTTCTTTAGCTAAAACTAAAGAATTATCTAAGTTAGCATACCCTATTGTGTATGTTAGTAGGAGGTTAATTTGTTGAGTGTTAGTAATTTGGCATTGTTAATGTGCTGTTATCATTGATGCTTAAGTTAGTTTTTCTTAACCTAAGATCGACTAATGATATCTAACATAGCTATATATTATCTATCCCTAAGTCTTCCTATTTATGATCTGGCTCGAAGACATGACTTATCACGACAGGGTTTAAATGCACTTTCATCGCATAGTGGTGTTAGTGGGGTTTAAGCTATTTTCGGGTTATGGGATTGTACTTTGATGGACATTTGGCAGGGAATGTATTGTGTTTGCTGCAAGAGATAAGTTTGTATTGAATGAACTCATCGATGAATTTCATCTTTGTGTTTGATGTCCACCATTAGCTCTGGTGAAGAAGTTGCAGTTGAATATGACTCCATTTTTCACCATGTATTTCTGCGACAGTTTGGGTAAACAGTTAGTAATGGACCCGTGTACCTGTTATATTTTATTTGATAAGTTGCTTGGAATGGAAAGGGGTTTTCATGGCAAGTTTTACCCTTCTGTTCGTGGTCACTTGGGAAGTTTTGTGTTTCATACTGTCATCTCTGTATTTGCGTTGTGGGCTTTTCTTTTGCATGGTACTTTGGCAATCAGTGGAAAGAGATCTTCGTGGTTGAGATTAGGGTTCGACTATGAAGCTCACCAGGCAGGGGCTAGCTTTGGCATTTCGGTCTTTGGATACCTCCCCACACAAATACCAGGCAGGGGCATTCTCTCACCTTATCCTCTGTTTCCATTTTATTTTCTGCAAATGAAATATTAGATTGTTTAGTTACGCTGTTAGTTAGTTGAGGAATGGAAGGTATTGTGATTGTATACTCTGTGAGTTCGGTCATGAACTGGTTTCTTCTTGGATGGATTAAGAAGTTTATTTAGTTAATGGATGTTATGATTAGTGGAGGAATTTGAAATACATGTTCTTAATATGCTGTTTTCGAGCATATTGTGTTGTTGGGTTTTTTCTTTGTTTTGAGTATGAAGTTGGCAGTGTTTTTCTTTATGTTTGTGCCGAACTATGGGGAATATAGTTGTTTCAATTGAATATGGTTCTTCCGTAGTGCGTTTTGTGTCGATGTTTACTTGTTTTGGTCAATATTAAGGGAGTTAATCGGGAATGAGAATCGACATATAAATACAGTTTGAAACACATAATAGTTT
Organism: Chamaecyparis obtusa; assembly: GCA_027943335.1. Taxonomy (NCBI): domain Eukaryota; kingdom Viridiplantae; phylum Streptophyta; class Pinopsida; order Cupressales; family Cupressaceae; genus Chamaecyparis; species Chamaecyparis obtusa. The sequence continues at coordinate 83,382 of BSBK01001325.1, read as the reverse complement.
TGTTTAAAAGTTTCTTTAACGGTATTCTCGTACTGTTTCCTGTTGTTAGGAACACTGTAGCAACAAAATGTTTTCAATGTGTAAGAGTCTTGGTTATAAGATGAAATTGGGTATTCCTACCACTATTATGATCTGAATCTGGTATCGATGTTTTCTTTTTGAACTATATCGTGGTAGTAGAGATTAGTGGTAGTTCATAGTGTTACCTGAAACCTGATGTTTTGTGTATTTTACTCTCGCATCATAGGTGTGGTTTAAGGTATTCTTGGGTGTACTCCTTTAGTTATCTGTATATGTGTTGTGTCTTATGGGTGTTTGTCACTGTTTTGGTTTAGTCAATAGTGAAATGTAGATAATTTTGGTTGTACCAAATCTTGACTGCGAGCTATATGATTCTTCAAAAATAATCACCAGTGTGAAAAATAGTTGTATCGACATTAGGAAATGTTAGGAATTTTTTTAGGAAAATCAATTATTATCATTTTCAGTAAGTAAGGAAGACCACTTTGATATTTTGTTTAAAATGTAGATGACGGTTCTTATTACTCTGTTATTCCTTTTATGGAATCGGCAGATTCAGTAGTATTGTAAGGTAGATGTGTTTGATAGGACTGAGATGACTAGTATGGTTTTTCCTATGTGTATTAATGGACTTGAACTGTTGCGAATGACGAGTTACAAGTTTATATAATTATATATATATATACCTGCTGGGATATGTATATGTATACACAAGCCGTGGTGTATACATGTACATACGCCAACATGTATATAATAGATGCTATGTTTATCATTCTAAACTATTAATTACAAGTTTATATAATATTATATATATATATATATATATATATATATATATATATATATATATATATATATATATATATATATATATATATATATATATATATATATATATATATATATATATATATATATATATATATATATATATATATATATATATATATATATATATATATATATATACCTGCTAGGATATGTATATGTATACACAAGCCGTGGTGTATACATGTACATACGCCAACATGTATATAAAAGTATGAACTTGTAATTAACAGAGCAGGATGTATAGCAAATTAGTTTATAATAAATTGGTTTATGGCAAGTTTGTATGTTTGTTAAAAGCGATGGGTGTTGTGTTGATTCAGTTGATATATGATTATATTCAATGGAATCGTGATTTCAATATGGACATTTTATTGTTCAGTTTCAGATATAATGCTAAGTTAATGTGGAGACTATTATTTGATTGGATTTGTGATGGATAAAGTATTGTGATTTTTTTTTTCTTCTTTTGGGAATCATCATGTTTAAGAATGTATGTTAAGGAAAATGAAAACATGGTTCTAAATGGATTTCTGATTGCTGTTTCAATTCTATAATTGATGCAATAGAAATGGAGTGTTAGTAAAATTGTGTAATGTAGATCATTTCATTTCAATCACTAATTGCTAGATCAAGTGTTTTGAGATAATGCAAGTATGATCCTTAGATTGGGGGCTGACACTAGTCTAGTACCTTGTGGTGATAGAATTTCTATCAGTTGTGACTGACACTAGTCTATATCCTTATGGGAAATAATTTCTATCAGTTGTTTAATTAAGTGATAATTATAAATTCAAGGGATATGGGTTTCAATTAATAAGATAAAACATTATGGTTTCATCAGACATAATGGATTACTATGAGGTTTCCTTACAGATACATAGTGTAGGTCCTTATGTGGACACCCATGAACTATTGGATCATTACTTTGTCATTTTCTTTGCGAGTTTATTTCTGTTAGAAAGAGATACAGTGCTTGATGATTTTGGTGAAAAGAATGGAATTATGTTATTAGATTTCAATAACATCTATATTTAATCTGCATAATTGTTATATTATACTGACTTTTATGGTTGCAAAATTTTGGAGATGATTCGTTATCTTAATCAATGTGACTGAGCCCTGTTTGCAATTGCGCTTGTGTTTACTTTTGATTTTCAGGTTTTAGATGGATAAATCAATGAGTATGGGATAGTGGATAGCAGTTGTTAAGATTTATGGAAAGCAGATCATTTCTTGGTTTTTAGTTATCAGAACTATTCGTAGAATGTAAAGGATTGGTTAAGAAGGAAATTTTGTTTTTGAAACTAAGTCTTTGAATAAAGAGTATTCTTATTACTCTGATGTAATTTAGTTGAAAACTATAAAGCTCTTAGAAGCAGTTACTATGATTATATGTTTCAGTTTGTAGTTTTAAAATTTTTTTTTACTATGGTTCTATGTGGTTTTGTTTATGGTTGAATCTTCTTTGGTTTCATCTTTATCTTTAAGTATAGATGGGGTGTTACACGATCATCTACCATAAGAAGTTAGATTTGTTAAGGCAAAAACCAAAGACCTCAATCATTGATGGACACCAAATTGCTGAATGTCTTATACACAATGATGCAGTGAATACCATCCTTTGCATCTGACGACTGTCATATTGTCCTCGAAGTTGAGGATCTACAAGTTCATGAATGTTTCCGGACTCCAATAGGGGTTTGGCTTGAAACAAAGATAGTAGACTCCGGCATAAATATTAAATATTAAATATATTGCTTGCCATTTAGTTTTGTTTTATTTGGTCTACATTATGAATATGTGTTCTACAAAGATGGATAAGTGAAAGAACCATATTAATTGGAAGTCCTTTTATTCAAATTAAAGGAAAGCCATTTTTGATAAATATGCATATGGTTGCATTTTGAAACCTTTTTCCCCAATGCCAAAACATAGCAAAAAATTGTCTTAGACATGTGTCATCAAAGAGTCAGCTTATGCCCTTCTTACAACATGAAGTGGTTAAATAGAATTTTATTTAGATAAATAATTTTACTCACCCAAGCTACCAAATTTTTTTCTGACGCATCAATAGGTCTACGACCTGAGATAATCTCAAGCAATAGTACCCCAAATGCAAAAACATCCATTTTCTCATCAACAAAGCCATGCATGAAATATTTCGGTGCCAAGTACTTGTTCAGGACATTTGAACACATTGAACAAAAAACTTTAAAAGCAGACTAATAATTATGAGAACAGTATCACAAAAGTCCTGTAAACAAGATAGAAGGAAATTTGCTCACCCAAATGTTCCTTCAATTGGTGTGACAGAATGGTGAGTCCATTGCGTTGGAAGCCATTTTGCTAAACCAAAATCTGATATCTACACTAGCCCAGCCATAGATGAAATTAAAAACCCAAAACTAGGTTTGCAACTTTCCCTACTATCTTCAATATAATTAATTAGTTAAAAGGAAAAAGTTCTTCATAAAGAAAAAATAATTTTGAATTGAGATGAAATGTTTGTCATTGTCTTATTGAAACCAATTATAGCATGAAAATCCATAAACATATTACATTCTACAATACATGGAAAATTAATAAATTATCTTTTTCTTGAAAAACTAGGTTACCAAGAGTTTTGTGTTACACTTAAAAAAATTTCTTCATATGTTCCATTTAATTGTAGCTATGAATATGTGTTTGCTCACCCGTGGTTCAAAATCTGTCCCTAGCAAAACATTTGAAGCCTTTATGTCTCTGTGTATGATACGTCACTGATAGCATTTGTGCAGATAATGCAACCCCCTTGCTGTTCCAATTGCCACCTTGTACCGAATTGACCATTCCAGTATTGGAGTCTTGGTGCCTGTTTTCAAATATATTTTTGAGTTTTAGATCTCTATTGCACTGAATCTTGCCATACTATGGAATCAAACTAGAGTTGAATTTGTTGCCTTGAAAATGAGGTAAAACTCAAGATATTGTGAATGAGAAAAGGTTTAACAAAAAACAATTGGAGATGTCTGCTTGTTTATTTCTATTCCTTTATCTTTGGCAGGAAGATCTAAATAGGACTTTGATCAGCAATATTGTAACATTTAGATTGTTGCATAGTTAAATTAATAATTATTCAGCACTTTCTATCAATCTTTACTGTTCCACTATTTGATTATATATTAGCTGAATAACAAAGCCCCATCTAATCATACAAGGAAAGTTAGTAGCCTCGCATCTTACAACCATTTTGAGACAATTAAGAAAGTTACCATGAAGAAGTGAAGCCAAGCTACCATTTACATAGTAATGGAAGATAAGATGAAGCCCATTCTCAATGCAACATCCTATTAATGAGGTTTCATTGGGATGACACACATGCCCAATGATACCCAGCTCTATTAGAAACTCTTTCTCTTTCTGTTCATCAGTGTTTCCTTTTGCTAGTCTTTTAACTGCTATCATCTGTCCATCTGGTAGGACTCCTTTGTACACCTGGGTGGCTGCAAGAAGTTGGGTGCCAATTTTTTGCAAAAAGTGGAAGTGTTTTTCCTATGTTTCAAAATTTATCTGAATTGATCTCAAATTTTGATGCACTTAGAGATTGAATCTCGGAAAAATTCACTAATAGAAATTGTAGTACTTGGAGTCTACTTTTCAAATATATAATTTATTTTAATACCCACATGGTATAAATTATATTTTGATAGGCATATTTGAAAACCAATTTTTCAAAATGCTTGTTTCAGGACCATACCACATCTGTGTACGGCCACCATATTTTGACACAAATAAATGAATTTTTTAAAATCCTTTTTAGGGAAGATACCTAAGACATAGAATATTGATGAGAATATTTTTTCTTATTTTTTTGTTTTGTAAATGATTTTTTATTAATTTTTAATTAACAATAAAGCTTATTTTTCAAACCTCTCGTGTACGGCCACCATAATTTAATATAATTTTTCTTTTTTTCAAAAATTATTTTTTTTAAATTCAAAAAAATTGAATCTAGATTGATGACATATAATTTATTTTTAAAAATACTTAAAAATTAAAAAGTTATTAAAGTTTTAGTGAGTCTCACTATTTTACGTTTATGTACCACTATCAACTAATAAATAATGTAAAAATAGTAAAAATAACCATATTATTATGAAATTTATATTTTTAGAATTGTGATAGTGAGATCTTTAATGGGTTTTTGTGTTGTCAAAAAAATCGATCCAGAAGGGCTTCAAAAAATTACGGTAAGCCTTAAAATTTTTATTCCAATGCCTTAGCCAAAATTTTGGAGGCTAAGACATAGGCTTGGTCTCACCAAACCTATCCCAAACCAAAAACTGAGGCAGAGTGAAAACTCCCCCGTGCATATTTTAAGAAACGGGCACCCGTTATTTAAATTCAAAAAATGGGCACCCGTTTCATAAATTTAAAAATATGTGTTTAAAAAAACATTTTAAATTAAAAAAAAAATTAAATTTTTTTTAAGAAACGGGTACCCGTTTTGAAAAAAAATGGGTGCCCGTTTCTGGAAAAACGGGTACCCGCTTTTTGAATTTCAGATCAGATGTCCGAGCCTAAAACGGGCACCCGTTTTTAAAAAATGGGTGCCCGTTTCAAGTGGCGCAAATTTTCAAGCCGCGGACTTCCACGAAATTGGCACCCAACTTTTTGCTTCTACCCACCTCTGCATATCCACCTCTGCCCACCAAATTATCTACAAATCCAACAATAGTAATAAGAATCCATCATTTTATATGCTGCAAGATTATTCACCAAGTAAAATTTATGGTCTTTTCTACTAACGTTTTCTGATAGTTACTAAGTTATCAAAGACATCCCACAAGCATACATGTATTAAGGAAAGGCAGGGAAGATGAGTTCGCAACCAACCAAAGTAGTAAAATTTTCTAAATAAACTTGTGCCAGTTACTTGAAGAAATAACATTCAATGTTCACATTATAAATCACTTTCCTACCATTTCTTCATAAAATAAGAACATAAATAAACCATGATCATAAGCTCATCATCAACTGATTTCATATGTATATAAATTGTTAAAATGATATAATGAACAACTTACCAGTGGATGATAGTCATGCCCCCCTTCAATGTGACCATTCTCCCTACAATGTCTCTTAATTGTTTTGATTAGCAGTCTTCTACGGTTTAAGCCCTTACAAATTTTGCAGGGACAATAACATTTTCCATCACCTTTTCTTTTCAAGTTAGACCACAATCTAGCGATTGTCTCCCTATTTTGTTCTTCACTTATATTATCTGACATGATCGTTCTTCGCAGGAAGCAAAAATCGGGCTATGAAAACTTCGGTCTACAACTTTCACAAAGTAAGCAAAACTGTCGAAAGTACACAAATCTTCTTAGACCTAGTTAAATACTTTAATATTTTAAAAATACTTTCTTTGACTTTATTCCTAAGACATTTAACCCAATCACCTTTTATAACATTCAGTCAATTGCTCTAGGCAAATTTGTGGATAAGATTATTTCTAAAACTTTGACCAACCGCCTGAAGGTCTTATTTCAAGAGACCTTACAACATTAAGCCACTAAAAGCAATTTCAAAACATATAAGCTAAAAGTCTAGTTAAAATATACATTAGATTAAAAAATATACAATTTTCATACCTGAGCACGCGTCTATAACTCGTGCAATGGTCTTCTTGCTTAGCTCTAGAAGCTCTCCAACAATCAAAACATATAAGCTACAAGGCCTAACAACAATTTCAAAACATATAAGCTACAAGGCAAGACATATTATATGACATGGCAAAAGGAACAAAATTTACAAGCTTTAGAAAGACATATTAAATGACATCATAGTGCTAGAGAGATCACAATTATATGAGTCAAACATAGTCATGAAAAAGCAAATAAATTAGTTATTATATGCAATTAAAAGATATATAGTTAGATAGGGACATCCATAGGGCATATTGAAGAAATGAAATGGTCATATAGATTTCATATAGGATTTTGAAGATGATAGTGTTCTAAGGCAAAGAATCCATTCATATAACCATAATGACATTAAATGTTTAAGCATGGACAATCATCAAATACCAAAATAGAGCATCAATAAATCATTAGTAATAGTATTTGCTTGAAAGTTTCTAAAGCCTTTTCAAATAATCCATTTTGTACATATCATGCAATCATGGCATTCCATGAACCACATTTCTTTGATGAATTTGTTCAAAGAGTTCATGTGCCTCGTCTATATTTCCACATTTTGCATACATGTCTAATAAGGCAGTTGCAACTACAACATTTGACAAAATTTCTTAATCCTTTATAAAGTTGCATTTAGATTTACGTCTCCTAGTTGCATTTGTTTGAAAGTTTATAAAGACTTTTCAACAAATCCATTTTGTGCATATCCTGCAAACATTGTAATCCATGAGACCTTTTTGAGGCAATCTATTAAACCATTCATGTGCCTTATCTATCCTTCCAGATTTTGCGTACATGTCTACCAGTGCATTTCCAACCATAATGTCTAACTGAAAAGCCCCTTCCATTATGCTCTGATGGATGTCCATACCCTATTCCAAAGCTCCCATTTTAGCACAGGCAGAGAGAATGCTGACAAAGGTTGCGAAATTAGGATTTACACCTACGTACCAAGTGTATTTGATTGAAAGTTTCTACAACCTTTTCAAGAAATCCATTTTGTGCATATCTTGCAATTGTTGCAGTCCACGAGACCACGTTTCTCTGAGGCATTCACTCAAACAATTTATGTGCCTTGTCTATGCTTTTACATTTTGCATATATGTCTATAACAAAATTTCCAACTATAATATCTCATGAAAAGCCCCCTTTCATTATGCTTTGATGGATATCCATACCCTGTTCCAAAGATCCTATTTTGGCACAGATAAGGAGTATGTTGGCAAAGGTTATGGAATTTGAATTTATATCTATCAATTGCATTTGCTTGAAAGTATCTAAACCCTTTTCAACAAACCCTTTTTGTGCATATCCTACAATCATAGCATTCCATGATACTACATCTCTTTGAGGCATGTTGTCAAATAGTTCACGTGCCTTGTCTATCCTTCCACATTTTGCATACATGTCTACTAGAGCACTGGCAACTACAACATTTGACAAAATACCTCTATCCTTTATGCTTTGATGGATGTACATACCTTGTTCCAAAGCTCCCATTTTAGAATAGGTAGGAAGGATGCTGGCAAAGGTTGTGAAATAAGGATTTACACTTGCCAATTGCATTTTGGCATAGGTAGGGAGGATGATGGCTATGGTTTTTGAATTTAGCTTGACGACTGCTAGCTGCATTTTCTTAAAAATTTCTAAATCCTTTTCAAAAAATCCATTTTGTGCATAACCTGCAATCATGGCCTTCCATGAGACCACATTTCTTTCAGTCATTTTGATGAGCATTTCTCGTGCCTTATGTATACTTCCACAATTGGCATACATGTCTACCATGAATAATACTTACTTGGGACTACTTCTTCATGGGTGCTTTTAATCATAGACCCTTTGCTTTTGTGGCTTAGACTATTATTTTTTATCACACATTGAACTTGTAACCAAAACTTGGTCTTTGCGGCTATACTCTTTGACCAACTCACTATCATTATTGCTTATCATCAATCTTCAAGTTATTCCACTGTCATTGGATCTCTTGACTGGTATCACTGAGTTTGTAAGTCACCTTGAATACAAGCTCTATCTAGAAAATTCAGTCATTGTGCTTTTCTGTGTGATTTGTGGATTGTAAAGTGTCATATATTGATCATTAAGAACGTTCTTTGATATTACTGCTTCCATTTATCATTTGTCTACTCTTGTGCCCTTGACTAGATTGTCAAAAATCTGTCTCTTGACTGCAAATGGCTGTCTTCATTTCTATTTGACCTTTCATTTACTTGATGCATTCATTCCTATCTTAGACCTGAGACTGCTATATTCAGTGATGACTGTGCTAGATATATTATCTCAGGCTCTAACCCTTTGCACTCAATCTCAAATCTATTCTTGAACTTTCAAGTCTTCTATCACTTCTTGTTAAACAAAATTGATTACCCTTTAGGCATTGCTCCTGTAGACTGATGCTTGAGTCTCCATGACTGCTCATGATTGACTGTTTGCATTCAAATGATTGTGTTAAATGTCTTCAAAAAATCTAAAATACTTTTATTATCTTTCCTTGGTGAAGTGATTGTCAAATCAAAAATTTGCTATGTTATTCCTTTTTCACAATCATTTCAAAACTCTATGTTACTTCTCAACCCTACAAATGTCATTTCATTGTATCTTTGTAGGGTTTTAGAGCTACTCTATCATCTTTATTCCTTGCTCTGTTTTACACATGCTTGATTTTCTTTACTATTCCTATGACATGAACTAACCTTTAATAGCTCTTGGTGAGAACTTTGGTAGGGATTAAGACTCCTTGTGTCATGTGCCATGGTGAATGGTATTCCTTCCCTCATTGTTCTCAAGGGATATTCACTGATTCTGATCTAAAACTCAGCTATGACAGTCAAATATGTCTGTAATCAAAGATTCTTGCCTCTGTTATTTGATAGGTATATCTGTCTTTCTCATCATGGCTAGTGAATGAACAACGATCTTCTCTTTTGCTTATTTTTTCACTATTCTGGGCCTATTTCATTAATAAGATTCTGATCTTTAATGCCCTCATTACAACTCTACAAGGCTTCCAAATCTAGGTCTACCTCTTGTCAATAATGAAATATACGGTGAAAGATTTCTTTCATTGTTCATGATTTGCACTTAATGCTTCATCAATATAAGTTGTGGCTAGCGAAATCTCTTAATATAATCCCATCTACTATTTCACGGGCCCTTTTCAAATTAAAACCTCTCAAAAACCATTTGCTAAGCCACTTTGATTAGAATTTCCAAAAATAGATGGGATTTCAGAATTCTTTTCGAAGAGAATACCTGGCCGCGCAATGTAATGAAGACCTGGACTTCTTCTCTTCCTGCAAATAATGGATGGTTTCAAATCCCTGGCCGCAGAGATTTCCTCGTCGAACAATGGACAACGGATGCAAAATCCCCTTTTGGCACTATAGAAATGACCAACATTTTTTTTTTTTTAATATTCCGTGAACGTCACTATTGCGACGTTAGTACTAGAGTCGCAATTGCGACGTTGTCGGGTTATAATTGAAAAAAAAAAGCCAAAATCACATAACATTTGCCCGTCGTTGCAAATTGCCGTCGCAATTTCACCCCAAATGTATTAGTGACAAAAGAGGGAGGGGGGGCCTGCACTGCCTCTTGGGAGAAGCTTTTCTATGAAACATGTTTCTTCTCCACCAAATAGTGATGAGCCAAGGCACCCTTCCACCATGACGCAACATATTTCTTTTTACCCACACCACACTGAGCAGCCAAATGCCCAGTATTAAAGCATCTACGACATCTGAAGGGAAACCCTTCATAATCCAGGGTCTGCATCCAGCTTCCTTTGGAGGAGTTGATCACTATCTCTGTGGGAAGACCCTTAGAAGGATCAATATCGACAAGAATGCAAGCATATGTAGAGTGGTGCATATTAGAAGAGGCACTATCTACTAGCAGAAATTCCCCAAGAGCATTACCAATCTCCTCATAAAGAGAATCGATCTAGAGATGCAGAGGTAAGTAAGGAAGATGAACCCAGATGGGGAATCGAGTGAAGGAATATGAGATGGGGTTAAAATCAGTATGCCAAGGTTTAACCATGAGCATAAATTGATCCTCCCAGCTAAAGAAATGATCGCACAACATTTTATTCTTGTCCGAGGAATATTCAAATTTTGCAATAAAATACCCCTTAGCCAAGGGGAGGATATGCACTGTATCCTCAAGGACAGGCTCCCAACGATGAGAGGTCTAGTCATGAAGTTGTGGCAAGCTAGGCTAAAAACCCCTAAACTTGCAAATCAAGGCATGATCCAAGAAAATGGAGATGTTGTGAGCCATATCCTCCTCAACAGCTGAATCCACCATAATGGATAAAGAAGAAGAGATAGAGATAGGCCCACGAGTGACCCCTAGATTCAACAACGCAACATCCCTAGAAGAAGCAGAGGGCTAAAAAAAGGCCACCTGAGGGCCTTTCACCCCACCCTCACGCACTGGAGAAACAATAGGCAAAACCTTAGAGTTTCCTACATCTAGTGACACCTGCAATTTCCCCGCCGATGGTTGACCTCTTGTAGAAGGCAAAACCCTAGCACTAGCAACCAACGATGACCCAACAGATGATGGGAGAAACAACAGGCGAAACCTTAGAGTTTCCTGCATCCAGCAACACCTATAATTTCCCTGCCGACGGTTGACCTCCAGCAAAAGGAAAAACCCTAGCACCAGCAACCGGTGATGCCCCAATACACGACAAAGCAATAGCAACTGACAAAACCCTATAATCTCTAGCAACCTTCGAGGCTTGCAACTTCCCAGGAAAGCCTCAAACAGGAGACAAAACCCTAGTCAAATCAACTGGCACTGCACCAACAGCCAATGAAGCACCAACGACTGGCGAACACCCAACAGATAGCTCCATCACATTTAATTATACCATACCACTCTTTAAATTCATATGTTGAACCTAGTTACTTATGCATTATAAGAGATCCAATGTTCAATGAAACATTCTTTAAGTTGGCACAACATGATTATAATCATCATATTTTTGAATGAATTTATGACTTTCTTTTCCTATTAGAATTGACATTGGTTTACTATTGAATTTATTTAGCATATCCCCAACACATTAAAACAAATGAATCAAAATCTCCCCCTTTTAGTGGTTTTTTATTATTCTAGCTATATGAGTGCATAATAAAAATAGGGGTTGTTCGTCAGTTTTGGGGGGCTTAATATGATCATTAGAAGTTAGATTAATTCATGAAATACATTAAGAACCCTATATGAGAGAATTATTTCAATTCATTTTCACATCATCATCTCATTCAGGCACAATCATCTATCACATCAAATACAAGCATTCAAGTTCAAGCATTTAAGGTAGTATTTCATTCCACCATATCCTTCAAGAATTCTTAAGATCTAAGCATTGCAGAAAGTTACAACAATCATCATGTGAGCATTTCTTTATGATTGATCTCCTTTATGTCTTTTTCATAGCATGTTATTGCATCAACACATGTGATCACATTAGCATTGATGCGACGAGATTAGAAGACACATATTTGGAATCAAATAGGGAAAATAGAGACCTACAAATTGAGATTTCTTGGATCCAAAAAAGTAGGGTTAAGGGTGCTTGAAGCACCATTGACTTGTGACTTTTTGACAAAACTTTTGAGGAAGGTTTTGAATAGCATTCTGATACTAGAAACACAACTTTCATTTGCATCCAACATTCTTGGATCAAGGAAACCTTAAGGATAATTGACCTCCTTATTTTAGCTGTCATTTTAGACACACGTTCCTTTTTGTCTTCTCTTTCTAGATCTGTAACCCTAGTTTGCATATTTATTATGTGTTTTTTTATGCATCTTAAAAAACCTAAAATTCTCATCTTTGCTCTTGGATTTAGCATCCTACTCATGCCCTTGCATTTTTCATTACAAATCAAACAAAGAGTGTTGAATTCACCTTATTCTCAATCCTTTGAGCCAAGTGGATCCATTCTCCTTAATGTAATCAAAGGAAATAGGTCTAGTTCCTATCTTTCATGCATAAAACTAGTGAGAACCTCATTTCCATAATTATTTTTTGGCTAACCCAACATAAGTTACATTTTTCATACTTCTAATTTTTAGATCCAATCTTTTATAATGGAACATTGCTTCTTAGTTGTATTTACAAAAACCATGTGTTTGACAATAGCTTCTTTCACTTCACGCCACTTGCATTCATTTATAAATCTCTTACATATTGCATCGTAAGGCTTTTAGAAAGATTTTCTACTTAAAAATCATTTTTCAAATCTTTTATCCACGTTTCATGTTTCTATATGATGACATTTTTTAGGGAATTAATGGAATGTGTAGATTTAAGAAAAGATTTGGTAGATTGTGACAATATTGTAGATGATATTAAAATGAATCATACTTGTACCTCATGTAGGGTATCTTTCATCTATAAGGAAAAAATAAATAATCCCATCAATGATCTCTCCAATCAAGATGCAACATTAAAGAGTACTAATAGTTTGTCTCCTCACAAAGATACTTTGGTGCAAGATGGACAAGCTAAACATGCTAATCTTAGTATATATATCACTATAGATCCTCCTTATTCTCCAAGATATTATCTTAGCCATTGACATATTCTAAGAAACAATGATGTTATGCATTTTATTCATGATCTATCTCCTAACATAACATTGAGTAAAGACAAAGCTTTAGATGGGAATGCTTTCCAACCTACCAAAGTGGATATGGATAATGATGATAGGATTAAGAATTTCCTATAAAGACCAATCATTTATCTATATATTGTTACCATAACTGATTGTAATGATGAAGATTGATTATTTGATGGTGATGATGATGAAGACAGACCAAGATCAAAGGAATACATGATAGTAGGAAGGTTAGATCAGTTATTGTCTTGTCATTGATGTCAAGAAATTGATTTCTGGTTTATATTATGTTTCCATATCATTCAGAATGATACAAGTTGAGTGAGTTAAGACGATGAAGAAATGAGATGTGAAGTTGAAGAACTTAAATGGGCAATTGATATAGATCACACAATGATTAGATTATGTTGATATAATTGTTTTCTACCTAACATATGATTATGTGAAGTCGGTAAAGCATACTGATGAAGATTTTTCAAGTAGGTATCTAAAAGAGTTTTGGCCACCGAGCAGGAAATGTCACTTGGTAAAGGTAAAAGGTAAAAATGAAGTAATTCAATAAAAGAAAAGGAACCGAAGACACCAAATAGAAAAGAAAGGTTTAGGCACCGAGTGAAGTTAACCAAATACAAATAGAGGACACCGAGCAAGGAACATATATTAAATAAGAATTGAATCAACATTTAATGATTAGCTATGATGAGCTGATGATCATGATGACAAGGAAAGTTAGTTACAAGAGATCTTTGGATAGGAAAATTCAAGGTGAAGATCTATGACTTAGATCTAAACAGCTAAAGAAGAAGGAAAAAGTTTCAAGAAAGTTCAAGTTCCTAGGTGAGAAGAAAACGTGTTACCAATATCTGGATTCAAGGTATAATGAATTGAATAGTTAAGATAGATCAAAGAAAAATTTAATAGAGGAGATTAAGAGGAAAAAAATATCTATATAAAGGATGGATTTGTATGAACAAATGGCTGTAAAATTGAGTAGTTGAAGAGTCACCGACTAATACAGAGAAGAAGGAACAAAGAGAATCTAAGTGGAAAATAGGATTTGATGAAGTGTTGAAGCCAGTGGATAATGAAGAAGTGAAGTGAAGATAGAATAGCACACAAAGGATATAATTAAGAAAAGACAGTTTCAAATCTACAAGTCAAAATACTTACTGTTTCTTACTAGCATTTGTAACAGAGAAATCCATTAATAGAGTGGACTTAACAATCTTATTGTAAAATCCTTGAAAAAGGTAACATTCTAAAGAGTGTTTGAAGCCCTCTAACTAGGCCACTCCTAACAGGGTGAAGATCATAATAGATCTGATGTAAATCCCTTGATTGGGTCACACCTAACAGTGTGTATTGTAATCTTTAATAGGATTGGATCTTAACCAGACGTATTTCAGAAGAGTATTTTCTTAGTGGGTGATAATTCCCACAGTGGTTTTTCCCAAAGTCGGGTTTCCACATTAAATATTGGTGTTACATGTGATGCATGATTTGAGTGAATGATTTACTGATTATTAAAGTAACCGTTGTTGGTAAATAGTAAAGTGTGTTTTATCAAGCTGTTACCAAGTTAATCAAAGAATTTTTTTTTAGGTATTTGGGATCAAGGATTACTGATTCACCCCCCCTCTTCGTAATCCAACAATTGGCATTAGAGCTAAGTACTCTGAAGAGAAAAGTTTGAAAGACTTGAGTAAAAGATTTGAAGATGTATAGAAGAGAAGTACCTAAGTTGAAGAAGGAAAGTTTTTCCACATGAAAAAGTAGGATGAGGTTGTATCTATCTGGGATTGGAGAATCTGCACTGAATCTTTTGACTAATGACTACACTCCACCACCTCCCAGACCTATGACAATTGATCAAATGAGAGAAAAATAAGAACACAACTCGGTTATAATAGAAATTGCTTCTTCCCTCACTGATGCTGAATTCAATGATGTTAAGGACTGTGTTAATTCAAGAGAGATGTGGGATAGGATTACACTTATATATGGAGGAGACCAACATGTACAAAAGGCTAAGGTTGATAGTCTCATAGGAAAGTATGATGAAATGAGAATGAAGGATGCAGAGAACATCACACAATATAACACAAAAATCAAAGAAGTTGTGAGTTCCATCAGAGGTGCTGGTGGATCATTGACTAATGAAGAAGTGGTAAGTAAGATTATGAGAACTCTTTCTTCTAAGTATGCTAATAGAGTATCTTTATTCAGGAATTAAGATCTATATCGAACAATGTTGTTACTCTTGAAGCCTTAATCGATTAGCTGACTGTATTTGAGTTAAGTAATTATGATAATAGTCTACTGACCATTGAAACTATAATCAAGTCATCTCTAAGCATTCGTACATCAAGAAAAGACAAATATATTCATAGTAGTTCACATGGAAAAGAATATGATAGTATTTTGAATGAGGAAAATGAACAAGAAGAGTTAGAGGCACTGCTAGCTAAAAGACTACCAAGAGGTAAAGGAAAGTACAATGATAAATTACCCTTGAAATATTTTAACTGTAATAAGATTGGTCATATTGCATCTAGATGTCCTAACAATGACAAGAATGATAAACATGACAAAAGCGATAACTGACACCAAATATTTAGAGATTATAAGGATAAAGGTAAGAAGTCTTGCTACCTGGCTGAGGAAGGTGTAACGATTATGAATGTGATGATACTGATGAAGGATATGAAGTTTTTTATGTTATCGTAAAGGAAGACTCAAATGAAGAAAAACATGAAGATCAAAAAGCACTTATTTTTCATGTAAGTAAAGATGACCCATGGATTATTGATAGTGGATGTTCACATCATATGACTGGTGACATTGATAAGTTTGATAATCTAGAAAAGTATGATGGAGGATTTGTCAGATTTGGCAACCATGCTCCATGCCTTGTGAAAGGAAAAAAGATCCATTTTATTGAATGAGAAGATGAAATGAAATTATGCATATTGGGTTAGAAGACTGAACTATAATCTATTGAGTGTTGCATAACTGGACAATACTGGCCATTGACTGGAATTTCAGAATAGAAAGGTGAAAATTTATGGTACTGATGGAGATCTAATTAGAACTGGTGAACAATCAAAAGGTAACTTATTTTATCTTGATACTACTGTAAAGAGTTTCTTATTTTCTAAAGTTGAAGATGTATGGCTATGGCGTAAGAGACTCTATCATGTAAATTTTGATAACATGATTAAAGTAAGAAAAAAAATAGAGTCAGAGGTCTACCGAGATTAGGAAAACCTAATAAAGTAACATGTAAAGAATGTCAGATTGGTAAGATGACCAAGTCAAGCTTCTCAAGTAAATCTTACTCTACCAATGGTGTTTTGGAATTAGTTCACACTGATCGTTGTGGTCCCATGAGAGTTCAAAACTATTATGGAGATTGGTATTTCATTTTATTTGTTGACGATTATTCAAGAATGATGTCTGTTATGTTTCTAAAAGAGAAATCCGATACATTCCAAATGTTCAAGTGGTATAAAGAAAGAGTTGAAAAGGAAATAGGAAAACAATTGAAATGTTTAGATCAGATAGAGGATGTGAATTTATCTCTGATGAATTTACTATCTTTTGCAATGAAAATGGCATCAAAAGACAAGTTTCTGCACCGATGACTCCACAACAAAATGGGATAGCTGAGAGAAGGAATAGATCTATAGTTGACTATGCTAGAACACTATTGATTGATAAAAAAGTTACACAAAAATTATGGAGAGAAGCCGTAATCACTACTGTCTACACACTCAACTGAGTAAAGTTGGACAAAGGAACCAACAAGACACCCTATGAACTTTGGTTTGGTCACACACCGAATGTAAGTTACTTTAAAATCTTTGGAAGTAGGTGTTATATACTGAAAGATGCTAGAAATGGAAAGTTTGACTCTAAAGGAGATGAAGATATATTCATCAAAGAGAAAATAATATAAATGTTTGATCAAGGCTACTAACAAAATTGTTGAAAGTGCAAATGGGAGAATTGATGAATTTGTAGAAAGGAATTAAGAGGATAGAAAAAAGGAACCCGTGGATTACAAAAGATTTGTTTATGTATATGAATGTAATTCAGTTGAAGCAATTGAGTTGCAACACGGAGAAATTGACGAGCAAGATGAATCTCCATTAAGAGATGAAAACACTGATGAACAGTCTACCAAGCCTGTATTAGCAAAATATTTGAGACATTACTCATTGAGTAGAATTATTGGAGCCGAGAATCCAAGAGTCATGACAAGAAGTAAGTTGAAAGATAACACATGTTTGATTTCTGAACTTGAGCCAAGATTAGTGAAGGATGCACTAGGAAATGAAGACTGGATGAATGCTATGGTAGAGGAAATTGATCACATTGAAAAGAACAACACATGGTCACTAGTACCAAGACCTAAGGATAAGAATGTGATTGGAACAAAATGGATTTTTAGAAATAAACTCAATGAGAAAGGAGATGTGATCAGAAATAAAGCAATGTTAGTTTGCAAAGGGTATGCACAAGAAGAAGGTATTGACTATGGTGAAACTTTTGCTCCTGTTGCTAGATTAGAAGGTGTAAGGATATTACTTGCATATGCTGCTTATAAAGGATTTAAAGTTTATTAGATGGATGTTAAGTCTACATTTCTGAATGGAATTCTTGAAGAAGTCTACATTGAACAACCTAAAGGATTTGTTCATAACTCTGATAAGGATATGGTCTACAAGCTACACAAAGCACTCTATGGATTGAAGCAAGCACCCCGAGCATGGTATGAAAGACTACACTCTTATTTAGTTAAGATTGGATTTGAAAGGACTAGTGATAACAACAATTTATACTTGAAATGCGATAGTACTGATAAAATTCTAATTGTTGAGATATTTGTTGATGACATTATATTTGGTGGAAATGAGATAATGTCTAAATCATTTGCTAAGGAAATAAGAAAGGAATTTGAGATGTCTATGATAGGACAGATAAAATTATTTATTGGACTTCAAATTCAACAAGTTAAGGATAGGATATGTATAACTCAATCTAAGCATATCAAGGAGATCCTAAAAATATTCAATATGGAAGAATCAAATTTGTTGAAACACTGATGGCTACTGGTTGCAAATTGTCAAAGGAAGATGGCACTATGGACGTAAATGAGACACTTTATCGATCCATGATTGATAAACTACAATATGTTGTCTACAACATACCAGATATTGCACATTTAGTTGGTATTGTGGCAAGGTTTTCTTCCAACTTGTCATGCCCAAATGTTGAGGAAAACACAACTACAAACTTTTTTCTAAAATCCTAACGCTTAACTATAGTGAGCACACATCAGTAGGTCCAATAAATCAATATATAACATAATGAGATACATAATGTAAAACACACACTCACTTACATTTGTATCAATGACTCAATGGTAATTAAATAATATCTACATCTAGTTCATACACAAACTTAATTCTTAATGATTCTAGATCTTGATATATCCTAATATGTATACCCATCTCAATGCATCATTAAACTTAACCATGTAGATAAATAGCATAACTAGCATAGGGTATCACCTGAATAGGTACACATCAAATCAAAATGTATAATAACATAGTACATGATCTTATAGATCCTCAAAAATAACATGTATTGATTGTCCCCACTTTGAGTCATTTTCAAAATATTTTTTCCTCAACTGACAGACTCTCTAAAGATTTAATGGAAGAGAACCTAGATTGGCCATGAAAAGAGTCTAGATTTCCATTTTTCCCTTAAAGGGGAAAAGAGCATACTCTCTTATCCAACGAGGTTTTCTCCCAAACACACCAAACAAGTTATCAATTCCAAATTTCTTTAAGATAGCAATTCAAAAGGTTTTAGGTTTCTATTTTTCCCACTTGGAGAAAAGAGCATACTCCCCTAGCTAGTGAATCATCATCAAAAATCAACTTCCTCCTTAATGCCATGTGCCTAAGAAATCATTAAGAAAACACAACATTGAGTTGGATCTCCTTGGCAACCTGCAAAACAACCTTAGTAAGTAGTTCAATCTGTTTGGTCTTCTAACAATGTCCTACAAAACAAACAAGTTAGTAGTATCAAATTATTCAATCTTGGTCAATAATTATGCAAAATCATTGTTAGAAGGTAGAAAATTTTAGAAACCTTCAAAAAACCCAGATCAACAACTTTAAAATGAAAGATATTATGGAAAAGCTAAAATCAAGTAGAGACGCCTATGTACAGGAAGAGATGAATGTCTGTCAAAGACTCCCGTCTATAGGCATAGACGCCTGTGCAAAGACACCTATATATAGGCAAAGCTGATTGTGGAGAGACGCCTATGTACATATAGAGATGCCTATGCATAGGTGGAGATGCCTGTTTGTACAACAAGTAAATGTCAACTACCAAATTTTCAAGGTTTTATATTCCCATTAACTCGAAAATGCATAAAAAAGGTTTTAATGATGAAATACCATAATTTTTAACCTTAATATGCCAGAAAACTTCAATTTAACAACAAAAGAAGGCTAGTGTGAAAAAGAAACTCTCTTTCTTGCAGAGACGCCTATTTTCACAACAAGGAAATAGAAATAATGATTTTCTTAGGATTATGTGTTTCTCTTAACTTACAAATACAATAAAAGGATTTTAATGATGATATGCTACAAGTATTAGCCTTAATATGATTGAAAATGCAATTTTATTGATCAAAACAAACTAAAGGGAAAGAGAAACCCTAATCTTGGTAGAGATGCCTGTGTATAGGCAGATACGTCTGTGTAGCGGAGATGCATGTCTATTGGTGGAGACGTCTATGTACATGTGGAGACGCCTGTCTGCAAGTTTCACGTAAAATTTTTATAAAATCAAAAAATAATGTTAGATAATTAGAACGTGGGTCCCACCGAGCGTGTCAAATTGTATATGAGGAAAAGTAATCTGTGTGGAACAAGCATAAACATTGAAATGTTAGTTGTACATGTTCATATTCAAATATAAACTAACAAGAAATCATGTTTAATCTCATTTCTACGCTACTCTCCACATAACATCAAATGAGCATGAAACAAGTGCACGCAAGACTTGCTTGATTTAAGCTCTTAGAGAGGATATGTGTGTGCTCTTCCAACACAAATATCGATCTCACTAATGAATGTAACTAGGTTGAAATAAAAGATTGAAATACTCAAAGAGAAGCTATGGAAGCAACCCTCAAGCAATTATGGCATGAAGCTATGATTATCATTCAATAGAAATTAGCTAAGATTTAACTTTTAAATCTACCATGAATGCAAACAACTACTGAAGAGTTAGTAATAAAAACTACAATGAATGCAGTAACAATATCTCTAAAATATAAGAATGAATGCAAATAAAAAATCTCCATTTTCTTGAGACAAGGATCGTATTTATAGCATTTTGGAACGTTGGTGTGAGGTGGCATCTATGTGGCATCCACCTAGGTGCCACCAAAGAGACACATAAGTCATGAAAAGCTCAAGGCTTTCTCACACATGTGTGAGCAATTTGGGATGTGAAGGGTCAATGTGTATTCCAAGTACATGTGTAAGTGTGTAAGAAATGTGTAAGAGAGTCAATTTTCACACTTTTGGAAAGTGTAATAGGTGTCATAAAAAAATGTAAGAAGCCTTTTTAAGATATTTTTTAGCAAATTTTGAAAAGGTGTATTTTAAATTATTTGCTTACATATGTGTGAGCAAATAATTAGGACTAATCTTTGTAGGAAGATGAAAACTAGCTTAATTAACTTTAGTTAATTAATAAATAGACTCATTAGATAGAAAGTGATGTGTGTAGGTAGCATCTAGATTACGTTTAAGATTAAATTAAATAAAAGTTAACTTAATCATGGTTTAGTAGAAATAAAGTATGTGGAGGAATAAATAAATTAAAAATTTATTTAAAAGGAGAATATGGAGAAACATGTAATAAATTAAATTTAATACATTAGGGGGTAGTATTAAAATTTAATTTAAATACTATAGGCAATGAATCTATTTAATTAAATAAATTTAATTAAATAGAAATATGAATATAAAATTAACTATAATGTTATTAGGGACATTAATTTAATTAATGTAAAGTGGATAAATTTAAGTGTCTACAATATATATATGTATGTGTGTGTGTGTGTGTGTGTGTGTATACATACATTGACTGTGATCATCACAGTCGATAACATCATCGACTGTGTCATATATATATATATACACACACACACACACACACACACACACATACATGTACATATATGTATACATATACATATATATACATACATACATGTACATATATGTATATGTATACATATACATATACATATGTATATGTATACATATGTATATGTATACATATACATATACATATGTATACATATATATATAGATAGATAGATAGATATATATATATATATATATATATATATATATATATATATATATATATATATATATATATATATATATATACACACACACACACACACACATATATACATATATACATGTATATACACACACACACACACACACACACACACACACACACACACACACACACACACACACATATATATACACACACACACATATATGACATAGTCAATGATGTTATTGATTGTGATGATCACAATCAATGTCGATTGTGGTTATCAAAGCCGACAACACCATCAACTATCATATGTCATTGTTGTTAAATATATATTAGAAGCATTGATCATTATCGACTCTGATGATCACAATCGATATCGATTGTGATGATCACAACCAATAATCATTATCGAATGCCATATACTATCATTGCCTATGGATAGTATAAGAGTCGATCATTATATCGACTATCTTATCATTGTTATTAAGTTATGGTTCGATCGTTATCGATCATTTTCAATGATAAGTATTAGTAGTAACTAATGAATTGTTAAACCATTAACAAGAGACATGTCTCTACATGAACAAAGTCGTTACCAATGGATAGTATAAGAGTCGATCATTATATCGATTGTCTTATCATTGTTATTAATTTATGGTTCGATCATTATCGATCAGATTCAATGATAAGTATTAGCACTAACTAATGACTGGTTAAACCATTAACAATAGACATGTCGCTACATGGCCCTATGGGAGACATGTCCCATTATGTTATACATATACTTGTTGAAAGAATAACTTGAAACACACAAAAATCTACAAGTGTTATTACAAGTTACAAATAGAGATTCATATCAAGTCTTCTCAAGCAAAAGAAATACATCATCATTGTATTTGAAGTTTATTGTTTTCTCTTTGCATTCTCATCACATAGACAATTTCATTAGGATAAAAAGAGTTTGAATATAATTCTAATCTAAGTATCACCATAGTTTTATTATATAAAAAACAACTCAGAAAATTTAAAATTCCTCTATTCTAAATCTAATCACAATTTAACACATTTAATATACCGTTGTAAAGATGGTTTGGATGATTTGGAGAGACTCTCTAGAACAATATGGTCAAGCATTGGCGAGAGGATAGACAGACTTATGATTAATAAGTTTTGTTTTCAATTTGAAAGATAATTTGGATGATTTGCAAAGATTATCTAGAACAGCATAATTAGACATTAGAAGGAAGATGGAAAACCCTGTGATAATAAACTTCATTGTCAATTTTAATTTAATTTGAAATAAACTCCAAACAAATCAAAGTTTCAAATGTCCCATAATAAGCTTCGTTTTCTATTCTACTTCAATCCACAACAGAATTCTATGGCACTGAGAAGAAATCGAGTTTAATAAGGAGATTCTGCCTTAAAAACACTGATTTGGCATTAAAAAACCTTGGAAGATATCCTTCCTCTGTGACAATCAAATGAACACGAGGAAACAGATTTTACAATGTAAACAGTTTCTATGGTGGTGGTTGAAATTACACTGAGGCAAAATAGTGCTCAGGATGTGCATAGTAGTATCCGCAGGCACAATTACATGTATGGGAGGAGTAGAAGCAATGTTGGAAACAATCTTTTATTTGATACATTGACTCTCAGCATTTGACACCTGCACACATCTGCTCCCTTTTTATAGATTCTTCCTTCCACAGTCTTCTATCATCTCTTTCAAAGATCCAAATGAAATCTCTAAATACAGAAGCCACTCAACCACTGTAGATGTGAGCAAGATACTCCAGATCAAATCTGCTTCTTATGCAGTGCCTCTACTGCTGCAGCAGAAATATAATACACTCATTCTTTCATATCTGCAGTATAGTTTTTTATCTCTGTTTTCTTCTCCAAAAAGAAGTTTGATAAAGGGAACACTGCATATATTTATTCTATGTATCTTTTTCTTTTTCTCCAGAAAAAAAAAGTTTGATAAAGAAAGAGCTGAATATTTATGCTATAAAGTTTATTTTTTTAATCTATGCTTTCTTCTCCAAGTTTGGTAAAGAGAGGACTGCATATTTTTGGTATAAAGTCTCTGTTTTCTTCTCCTAAAAGCAACGTTTGATGGTGAGAAAACTGCATATTTATGAGGATCGCCATGCTGAAATAGAGAAGAGGGAATGATCCTGCCAGCCAAGAACGACGCAGCCATGGTCGCCATTAAGCCTGAAGAGGGAATTTTCATTAATGGACTGATTCCGATTCTGAGACTGAGACTGAGACTGAGACTGAAGCAAGGCTTTGGCCTGGAGCACTGTCTCATAGCTCACAGGCACACGCCCAAATCCTGCTCCCTCCATCCTCTTTACCCACTTATCCAATTCCTCATGCCTTGCCTTCCTCTCCCCTCCCTCACAGGCCACAATGTCTTTAATCTCCTCCCCAAACAGATACTTTTCCACTGCCACTCTCTCCACGCTTCTCCCCTGTGAACCATCATAGGCCAGGGAATCGAACACAGCACCATAGTAATGCATAGCCTTAACAAACCGCTCTGTAAACAGGGGACTATTATGGTTTGAGTCCTGTTCGACCACAACCATAATCTTGGGCGAAAGCCTACGCAGCATATCCAGAAACTGGTCGATTCGAGAGAGCCGAGGAGACCCAATTGCTGCGGCCGCCGCCTTTCTGGCAATGGCTTGTTCGATTTCTGACGGCCTGGGCGTTGTAGTTCCCCGATCTTTTCTCAGAAGATCATCCAAGGTTGTGTCTTGAAAGCGAGGAGACTGGCGAACCAGCGGCCACAATGGTCGTTTCTGTGGGCGGGCAGAATCATTGTCTTCGTCGGATAAAAGTGTGTGCAGCTGGAGAACAGAGCTGATTGCCAGGGTTTCCCCAATCTTAACATTGAGATCCTCTGTTTTTAAGTTTTCCAGGGTTGAGTGAACTGGGTGGAACCGAAAAGGAATGTGAAGTCTCTCTACTTGCTCTGCAAGTACTCTAGCCGTGTGATCCAATGCTTGTTTGTGTTCGCTCACGGCTGTGATCCTCAAATTGGGCGGACCCCCACTCCGCGCTGCTAGAGAATGCATTAGCCATGCCCATTGGATGGGCTCACAGTCATTGAGGTCGATGACGTGGACGAAACTTTCTCCTTCCATGGCTTCCATGATGCTCTGGTTCACCGCCACGTATGAGACCTTGAGAAACGGGCAGAGATTGAAGAGCTTCTGACGGGCCGATAGCCGGTCCTCCGGCGATTGCAGGTGAGTGCGGTTGAGGACTTTGTGGAGACCCGGCCAGGATTTTGTTATTCGCGCTGCCAGGGCTTCTGTGAAGTATGTGGCGACCCTTTGCATTGGGTCACCTGTTGGAGAGGCTAGTAGTGATAAGTGCTGCAGGCACAGGTCGGTGTTCTCCATGTTACCGGCTGCTAAGTTGTTTGCACAGGCCACTAGAAGGTTTACGAGCCAGAGCCCCCGCTCCTCTGATCCTAGTTCCCGCTGAACCAGCCACGGAGGGGTTAATGTGCTCTGTGGTGATAAGATAGATGCCAGCGACATTGTTGAGAAGGATGTCAGTGGCGAGAGGAGATCTCCTGAGCTGCTGGGTGATCGACCCTCTGATGGGCTCTGTGGAGATCTACCCCACCTGTTGTACTCTTCGCTCCCAAATCTGACCATCATTTTCTCTCCTAATTGACTCTTATCTTTCACTCCCCACAAGCACTGTTGCTTACAACTCAATGATTTGGGTAGTCTGATCAATCATCTCCTCTGCATTTCTAACAATATTGTCTTTGTTAGAAGTGTGGTATCAGAGTCAGGTTCGGAGCTCCAAACACTTGCACTGTGATTTGAGGGGATGTCGGAAATAACCCACCTCTGGTGATCAAAGAGAGGCCAATAACTTACATTCGGATCAATGATGGGCTGGTCAAAAAGAGGCAACTAATTCAATTAATAGAACAGTCCAGCAACAAAATGAAAGATCTAAGGTTCGAAATTGAAACTGATACATATGGATTATAGAGCAATAACTTATATCTGATCCAACGATGGGCTGACAAAAAAGTGGGCACTAGCTCATTTGGTAGAACATTCCAGCAGTAAATGAAATATCTTAGAATCAAATCTTAACACTGTATGAATAATAGGTCAATAACTCACACTGGGATCGACGATGGGCTGATAAAAAATGGGCTACCAGCTCAGTTGGTAGAGTAGTCGAAGAATCACAGACCAATAACTCAAACCTGGACCAATTATGGGCTGACCAAAAAGTGACCACCAGCTCTGTTATTTGAGCACTCCAGCAATAAGTGGAAGATCCTATATTCCAATCTTAAAACTGACCCATATAAATTATATGCCAATTAACCTAACCTGAACCAATGATGGACTGACCAAAAAATGGTCACCAGCTCCGCTGATTGAGCACTCCAACAATTCGAATCTTAAAACTGATTTACATGAATTATAGACCAATAACTTATATTTAGATCGATAATAGACTGAACAAAAAGAAGCCACTAGCTCAATCGATAGAATACTCCAATAACAAATAAAAGATCCTATATTATATTCCAATCTCAACTGATCTACATGACTTATAACTCAACATGAAACACTTGCATCCAAAACACAAAACAATAACTCCAACCTTCACAGAACAGTCTCTCTGCTCTGTCAATCCAAATGGGCAAGATGAAATGTGCACCGAACAGCCAGCTTATATTAAAACCTCGCACCGGTTGAACTTCCCAAGGACACTAATTTACAAGCCCCGAGGTAGAATTAGAAAGTTCAGACTTTTGAACAGGAACATTGAACAGAGCCATAACCCAAGACTGAAAACGACTCAACCAATTAACAATACAATTCCCCGGGACGAATGGGGATTTAAAAACAACAAACTTTTCTGAAATCACAGAGACCCAATCCACATCCTTATCGATACATCACAAGAAAGGCTGAATTGTTACACCCTGGGAAACCGAATGTGCTCTTAAATTCCATTGAATATGCGCCTGAGGGCGATTCAAGTGAGATAAAAAACCATAAACTTTTCACCTCTGTTTCTACACTCTATGTTGGGTCTTGTCCCAGGGAAACAGACAATGAGGAAAAAAGACCCATTCGAAGGATCCAAAGCAAAGCATAGATGCATGGATCACAATTTACAGAGGACAAACAGAAGCAACCCACCCATTTGCGTGCTTCCAGTTTCTTGCATGTCTTTTAGCATGGAGAACAGAATCATAACGTGGCATAATTCCTTCTCCAGATTAGACGCAGGCCAGATTACAGATTACCGATTTGTCGTCTCTGGATCCTGTAGCTTATATCAAAGATGACATCTTTTTGTTTATTTTCCTACCTTCTACGCTTGTCGTTACTTCTCCCCTCTGCTGCCCCGAATTTGTTTGAATCTGATCGCCGAGATGCTTTGAATGCTTCTTCTCCCTCAAAAGCAGGGACTGACTTCAGACATTTGTCGTTTTTACTGTCCCCATTCGCCATGGATTCCAATGCCATTTTCACATTGCCGATCCCGACAAGGAATTAATTCACCAGTTTCTTCCCAATCCAACGATCATGGTTGTAGTCAATCGGAGCCTTTTGCACGGCCCAGCAAATTTCATCTGTAACATCAATTACGAGTTTGTTCGCTTGCACAACATCTGCAGTCAAATGCTTAATAATGGGGATCGAACATTTTGTTTATTCATGTATTATTAGTGTACGAATTTTCAAAATTTTACATTCGCCCGTTTGCATTTCAAATCCATAGATAAGACACAGAGAAAATTTGCACTATGTGCAATGCTGTGCTTGGTTTACCACTCCCATCTTTGGATTGGTGGATTGTAATTGAATAACGACACTGATCGCAAGAATCCGGGTCCTAATAAAGAAGTGTATATAAGAAACAAATGACAGCACTGATCCATCCTATTCTAATAATATGGTTATATAAATTAGGGCAAATAAGAAAATAATATATTATTTTAAAAATAAGTAGTAGAAGGCACATTTTCAAAGTCTATGTAGGATCCAATTTAAAGAAGAAGACAAATTAATAGAATCAAATTCTATTGGTTCAAGTCTACATATTGAGGAATAACAAAGTCACTAGGTGAAGAGAAATACACTATGGAAGTGGCTATCTAGCCAACTAAAACGCAATCCATACGAATGAGAGTTCTTACAAAAAGTTAAGTGCACTCCTTCGTATGAGTTGTGTTTTAGTTGGCTGGATGGTCATTTCGCTATACTATTATGGATGGGGGAGTGAGAGGTGTAGGAGAGAGCACGAGCACAATAATATGGAGTTTCCCATGCATCAATTGAATATAATGAACACCAAATTTTAGTTTTAAGGTGTAGGAGGGAGTGTGGTCACAATCATCTAGATTTCTCCATACATCTACGGAATGAGATAAACTACAAATTTTAGTTTTAGTATCGTCAAAGGATAAATCTCCTTAGACCAAAGTGTGTTTTGGTTGAATTTTATATGCTAGTACTAGTCATAGTTCATTAAGCCATAATTCCCATATAAAAGTTGTAACTACTATTTGCTTCTTTTGGCCAAACTCTTCGCGTAAACATTATAAAATCTTATATTACATGTAAAAACACCTAACACTATTATTGGAATAGTTAATAGGTACATATATAAATAGTTTTTATTACTCAAGCTTGCATATTTATGTTTCTTGGGTCAAGAATTATTTCATGCAGTGTTTGGTTGATTGGAATATTTAAACATGTAAGTATCAACCATCCTACAACACCTTTTAAGCGCTTTTAGTAGTTAATAATAATCTTACGGATTGACTAATTTAAGGGTACAATAGTATACTAATAAGAAGTGATATTTAATGTATCATAATTTGTCTATTTCACTAATTATTACAACACCACTAATAATAGATATAGAAAATATAAACCAAAATGGTTTTAATTTATTTAATTTTTTATTAAATAATGTTTCTTAATATAACACTTAGTTATTTCAAAATAATGCATTCAATCATTTTATATCATACTCATATACAATTCAAATATCTTATGTATAATACAAACATATGCTACAAAAAGGTGACCAAGACGTTTAGAAAATAAACACAACGTGATTATAACAACATTAAATACATAGACATAATTTATAAGTTTTATACAATAATATTGTGTTATTATAATTTATTCATAAACTATTCAAAATAAGTAAAAATATATTAAAAAATATGTCAGAAACCTAAAATATATCAATTTCTTTGTACATAAAAGATAATTCTAACTAATAATCATAAATATGACTTTTTCTTGCTTCATGTATTATTATGTTTAACAAGATGAAATAATTGGTTTTAGAAGCTAAGTTACTTTTGTGCATATACCATTAAAGATGAGTAGCTTCCTCCATCTAGATCCATATTGTTGTAAATGAAGACAACTTTGTCATGTATCATTTTTGTAATCCTTTCTCACGTGTGTCATAATTATGATGGCTATCCACCTTGCACCCCACTCCAACATCATAGTACAATTTTTTTAAAAACTTCCTTTCCTTTAGTTACAATCCCAACAACTTCATGTGTACAAAGAAAAAATATAGTAATTAAAGACTTTAGATTTCCTTCTTTTCCTAATGCAAATATTGTGACTAATCATCTCCTAGTTGTTGACTCGGGAAAGAACAATGACTTACTTTAACAAGTTACCTACCCTCCTTGAGGAGCCATTCTTAGTAATCTTCACAAAGTACCTAAAACTTCATAATTCTTTAATCCTAAATCCATCTATGAAGAAAGTAAAATTGCAAATGAGAACACACAAGCATTTAAAGGCATATATGTAAGAAATAAAAAATTCAAACAATATGAATCCTCAAATATATCAACTACAAAGACCCTAAGATCAACACAATTTTTCAAAATCCAAATGTTTTTAGAGAAAGTAAGAATGCAATCAAGGAATCAAATGAAAAAACAGTGATTATACCTTCAAGCATGCACCGTGTTTACCTCCATTGGGCCCCTCTTAACTTTCATGTATTAATAGAGTGTTTCTCTCAAAATTATATTGTAGCAATATTTCAAAAATGTGAAGCCCAAGGACTATGGTTAAGAAAGATTGATGATTGAAAGTTTCTTTTATAAATTATGTGATATTGTTTAAAATGTAGTGATCATATTAGAAGGATTGAAGATCAAAGGACAATAATTGATGAGAAGAATAGAAGTCGTTGTGATTAGTAGATAACTAAACGCATGATGGACATACACATAATTGATTGATCTAAGTATAAATTTTTATAAACGCATGATAGACTCTACATTGATGTCCTAATTTCAATAAAAAATAAAAATTTAATTTTTATATACAAAATAATCTAAGTATAATTTTTTTTGTTAGTACTTATTTAAAGATTAATAATAAAACATATTTAATAAAAAGTTGTAAGAAATATTTATGCACTAGTTATTGGAGTTAATGATGTAATTATAATGAATCAAGAATTTTTTTATTTTTAATGAAAGCTAGACATTACGAAATAATGTCTTTCAATAATGTCTTTCAATAGAAAAAAAAATAAAAAATTATAGAAAATAGAAATAATTCCTTACAACTAAAATTAAATTATAGCTTGAATCTAAATAGAAAATGTCATAATTCATTATTTTACATCATTCTTAAATGCTTGACTTTTTTAATCTTATAGTTGACACAAATTTGAAATTTTTATTTTGAGTGTCTTATAGAACTAAAAAGTGGAATATACTATTATGAGGACCTTAATTTTTTTTAAAAATATTCTCCCATGAAAATGACCCTTTGTTATTGAAAGGAGAATAACATTTAGTTGACTTTTTGGTTAATAGGAAAATTGATAACCAATATCTATCAAGTTATTTTTGAAGCAGAGAAATAGTACGA
This sequence comes from Chamaecyparis obtusa, assembly GCA_027943335.1. Taxonomy (NCBI): domain Eukaryota; kingdom Viridiplantae; phylum Streptophyta; class Pinopsida; order Cupressales; family Cupressaceae; genus Chamaecyparis; species Chamaecyparis obtusa. The sequence goes on along the minus strand of BSBK01001325.1, from coordinate 52,855 downwards.
TTTTACTAAATAATTGTTAAGACAACCTTTGAGAATAAGTGTGTTGGCTGAAGCCATTAAGGAATACTATTCAAAACCATATATATGTGGCTTGGGAATGATCAAAGAAAATGGTGGTTTGGTGGATTATAGGCATTGGATAAAGGGCATATAGGATGAGTCTTAACTTAAGGTATAAGATACACTTCGGTCTATTTAGCTTTATGTTGAGTGCTTTTCCCATTGTTCATGATTTATACATTGTTCTTGAACTTAATTGTTGATTCGTAGGTACATCTTTATCAAGAAAAAATAATTCTTGGACTATAACAAGTGTTTCGATAGTTGAATTGAAATATTTTTCTAATTATTCTGATAAATTTAATTAAAGAATTTCAATATTAAATGTAAGATAAAATTATTTTTTGTTTTATAGTCAAGTTGATTCATAATATTTGACCAAATTACAATGATTTATTATTGAAATTACATTTAATTATATTATAATAATGTTACAAAACTACTATAAACTTTTAAAAAATACACATTAAGTTTACCATAAACTTTTAAAAAATACACATTAAGTTTACTATTATTATCCAAATGGCTTTAAGAAATATTTATATAATTTGAAAGTGTTATAAAATTAATATTAAAATTTCTATATTAATTTTTAGATAATTTTTTATAGTATGGTCAAATTTAGAGCCAAAAAACAAATGTTTGGATAAATTGTATTTGCATGCCAAATATTATTTTAATAACTAGATTGGAATTGGAAACCTAATTGGATTTTAATAATTTAGTTGGTATCACAACTTACAATGTAGGGCATCTCGGAAACTTGAAACTCCAATTAAGTTGACATAACATTTCAAAAAGAAAATACAAAACAATTGTGAGAAACAAAATGCATATTAAATTATTGGTATTGGAATATTTTTTTCTCCTTTGTCCCTATCTAGATGCTAATGTTCAACGATATATCTTATCTTCGTCTAATGGGAGTGACGTCAACATGAGCATGTTGGTAAAAAGGTGTATAACATCAATCAAAAGCATTTAGCAATTTAAGTTATGTAAGGATTCAAAGTTGAGAACTTTAATAAAATTATTTTTTTATATTTGTAATTTTAAATATAAAATCTAAATATATTTGATCCGTAAGAGATATATATATATATATATATATATATATATATATATATATATATATATATATATATATATATATATATATATAAATAATTGTTTAACAATTATCTTATGTTATCATTAACTAAATAATTAGTATTGTTGATGAAAAATTGCATATTGCTGTAAAGAATTTTTAAATTTAAAATCGTTAAATTCATGTACTATTATTTTTATTTTAATATTCAATGATAATTTCAATCAGTAATAGTAAAGATTGTAAGGAAGGTGGTAGTTTGGTGGGATATAGATATTAAATAAGGGAGAAGTCGAGTGTGAGTAATTTAAAGTAAAATGTACAATTGAAATTGCTTTGACTAAGTCTTTGTATTGAATTTTCTTCTACTATACATGATTCACACATTGCATTCTAAATTCTAGAGCTACTCTAGTTGTATTCTAAATAAAATTACTCCTCCTAGAGTATGTCAAAATTAGAGGATCAAAACAAGTGAAATCTTTCTTGAAGTAATTTGAACTCATATAAATATTTAAATTATTGTTTGAATAATTTTTTTTGACATTTCATGAATAAAATCTTCAAAACCATCCCTAATTTTAAGTGAATCAGATTCATTATTTATATTAAATGGCTACGTTTAATTATATTATCATGTAAATTATAAAAATTTAGATTACACTTTTAAAGTTCAATCTTATTAAATCTACTACAAATATATTAATTTTTTAAAAAAGAAAATGTCATCATGAATCAAATGACACAATGTGTTGATATTTTTTAATGACTAAGAATGTGTTTACTAGCTTTAGGACGACTAGAATTAGTACTAGATTGTAGAAGGAAGAACGACCTAGGGAAAATCTCTACATTCAATATAAACACTTTTGGGGTTAATTTATTTTATGAGAGGACATAAATTAACAAACTCCAGGACATTCATTATTATGGGCTGCAATAATGATCTAGATCTATTCAAATAAACAAATAATAATATATAATAAACTAGATCAAGCTACGACAACTAAAAATTGAGTACTTGGATGGGATAAAAGCTTGCTTATCTATTTTTGTGAGATGTTAGTTTTAATACTTTGAGGTTGAATAGTTGATATATTATGATAAGTGATTATAATGTAGAACCTAGATATATAACATAAATTAGAATATTGTAGAAAAAAATGCTCAAAGATTATTGTTTCTACAAATAAGGTTGTGTTTGTTGCTTTGCTTTGTATCAACACCATATCATCTAGTTTACTATTTATATAATTTTTAGGGATATTTACATGTCATCTTGTCTTAAGAGTAGTTTTTGAAAATGAGTTGTGCTAAAAACAATGCAGAGTTTGGTGAGAGAATGTGGTATCAGACACAACTCATGCCCTTATGATCATGTTTCAATTCCAAATCTACATGTCATGCATGTGATGCCAATTTAGAGACATAAGGAATTGATGTCAATATAAAGATGTAATTCTAGATTTCCTAAAAATCAAATTGCTCTTGTGTGCATGAATCCACAAATGTTAGATGGTTATATTTTTGAGTGTGCCTCGTACATACTGTATAGTGAGTCCACCGTACAGTGGTTTCTCACCATGTGGTGAGGTACGTACGATGAGTCTACTGTACGGTGGTTACTCATCGTACGGTGAAACCCAACATAGTGGACATTGGTGAAACACAATATGGTGTATGGTGAGACCCATTTCCACAATGGCGTACAATGATATTTGTGGTGTAGTATCCACTGTGCGGTGATGTCCATAAATAGTTCGGTGGCTGCCGGATGGATGAGTGACAAGGTTGAGTTAGTTAATCATTATGTGAAGTGATGATTGACGTACCAGATTCCATAATGAATTGCGCTATGTATAAATCGTTGCAGGTTTTGTTAGGAATTGTGATGAAAAATTGGGTTGATTTTAATGCAATTAAGCCTATGCAAAATGTCTACATCGAATGTATGTAACATTGTTTATTGTAATACATAGAAGACACTCGACTTTTTGGTGTGTGGTTTTTTTCCCAAAAGGGTTTCCCATGTAAAATCTCTATGTTTATGTGTATGATCTTTATATGTGCTCTATTATTTTGTTTAAGTCATCTTAAGATTCTACAATTTAGAAAGTTGAAAGATAATGTTGCTTATGTCCTATGCAAATTGGCATTAAGAGACTATTTTCGTACCATAGCTTTCCTTACAAGTGGTATTAGAGCTTGGCCAATTGTTGTTATCCTTGTTGGGTAGGGTTGGTTTTTTGTGCCAATTTTGTTTTCAGTGGGAGTTTGTAAAGTGTTCACTTGTTATGTCTATAAATTGAGATGGTTGGCATATCAGGGAGAATAAACATTGAAAAGTTCAATGACACAAATTTTGAGTTGTGAAAACTTAAAGTTGAAGATATGCTGGCTGATCGAGATCTGTGGATCACTATGTTCGGCAATAAACCTTCAAGCATGAAGCAGGAAGATTGGGATCTAGAAAATCGAAAGGCCAGAGGACTAATAAGATTGAGCCTTGAAAATTTTGTTCTATTGAACATCCATGAAGATAAAATTGCACATTCTTTGTGGAAAAAGTTGGGAGATATTTATTAGGGAAAGTCCTTGGTAAACAAGATCATCTCGAGAAAGAAGTTGTATTCTTTGAAGACGGACGTAGGAACTCCTGTGGTAGAACATCTAAATGCGTTCAATAAGGTGATTGCACAACTAACATTTGTTGGTGATTCCATTAGTGAAGAGGAGCGTTGAATGTTATTGTTGAGTTCTTTGCCTGATTCGTGGGACCACCTTGTGATGGCCATCGAAAGTAAAACTACCCAGTTTAAAATGGATGAGGTAGTTGTTGCACTTCTGTCAAAAGAGATGCAAAGGAAATCTTCTGAGGTGACTAAAGAGGCTCTTAGTGTTCGAGGAAGACCGAATGACAAAAAGCATCAAGAAGGACAAAAATTCCAAGTCAAAGTCACAAGAGAGGTTTGAAACTCCTAGAAAGAAGTCCAAGGCTAAGTGTTGGAAATATGGGAAGAAAGGTCATATTTGGAAGGACTGTAAAGAGGATGAGAAGAAGAAGAAGAAAACTTTAGACATGCAGCCTTGGCAGTGCCTGCGTCTGATGATGTATGGTTGGTTGATTCGGGAGCATATTTCCATATGACGTCACATAAAGAATAGTTCTCAAGGTATGAACAGTATGATGGTGGAAAGGTGTTGATGGCAAGAAATTCCACACTAGAGATCGTTGGAAGAGGAAGAGTCAAAATTTAGTTCTTCAATAATAGAGTAAAGGGAATTGATGGAGTACTTCATATACCTAGTTTGGCTCAGAACCTACTCTTTGTCATCAAGCTGAATGATGCTAGAGTTTAGGTAACATTTGTGCATGATGGTTGCAAGATGACTAGAGGTTCTATTGTTTTAGCTAATGGTGAATGCATTGGAACACTATATAGATTAGATGTCAAACCCGTGTGTTGTAATAGTGTCTCTATAAAGTATGATAAAGATGTTATGGAAATACATGATGTAAACTCTATGGAAGTTAAATTTCCAACAAAGAAAACAATTCTTTGGCATTATAGGCTTGGCCATATTGGTGAGAAAGGTTTAAAAACCTTAAAGAATAAAAAACTTGGTTGAGGGGCTGATTGATTATAAGTTTGAGTTCAATTCTGTGAACATTGCATATATGGAAAGCAAAATTGTGTTTAGTTTTATTCTAGTTCTCACAATTCTGTGAACATTGCATATATGGAAAGCAAAATTGTGTTTAGTTTTATTCTAGTTCTCAAAAATCTTATGGTTTGCTAAACTATGTTTAGTCTGATGTATTTGGTCCTATGGATGTTCCTTCTTTGTCTAAGTCAAGATATTATGTGTTTTTTATAGATTATTATTCACAAAGAGCATTCATTTATTTCCTGAAGAGTAAATCAGAAGTGTTCATTCATTTTAAGGAATTTAAAAGTCTTATTGAAAATTAGATCGGGAGAAAGATTAAATGTTTAAGAACAGATAATGGTGGTGAGTTTTGCAATGCATATTTTGATAAATTTTGCATAGATTATGGTATTAAGAGGCATAATATTATGCCTTATACTTTGTAATAGAATGGAGTAGCTGAAAGGCTAAATCGATCTTCGATGGAGAGAGCGAGAAGCATCTTGGGTAGTGTTGGTTTGGAGTAGAAGTTCTGGGCTAAAGCAATGGCTATAGTGTGTTACTTGCTAAACTGCTCTCCTACTACATCGCTAGTTGACAAAATGCCTATGGAAGAATGGTCTGGTAAGAAGCCCTCATTAAGATGTTTACGTGTCTTCATCTATGAGGCATATGCCCATGTGCCTGATGTGAGTAGGTCAAAGCTGGATAACAAAGATGTGGAATTTATCTTCATTTCCTATGACATTGGTGTGAAGGGATACAAATTGTGGAACCCTCTCACTAAAAAAGTGTTGTACAACAAGATTATTATCTTCCATGAGGTGAAACATGTCTTAGTAGATCCACAGCCAGGGAAGACAAAAAAAGGAAAAGAAGCTTTTGAAATCCCTTTCACTTCTAAAAGGGAGATATTACAAAACCTGAATGTGCCTGAGAATGAGGAGATCTCGAGTAGTTTTACAAGTTTAGAAGAACATGAACCTTATGTTTAACCTCGTGAAGCCTCACTGCCGGAAGCAAAGAGATCTACGTAGGAGAGGTGAGAACCTGATAGGTATGGCTATTCACTAGAGCGGTTTAATTACTCAATGTTGCATATCAATTGTTCCTAGATGCTTTTCATACTGATGTTGATGAGCCTAGGATTGTGAAAGAAGCAATTAATATGCCAGATTTAGATTATTGGTTGGAAGCCATGAAAGATGAAATGAAGTCATTGGAGAAAATGGAACCTGAGATCTAGTAGCCTTGTCCAAAGGTATAAATCTTGTAGGTTGTAAGTAGGTATTTAAAAAAAGTATGGTCTATATGGTAGCATTGACAAGTACAAGGCAAGACTAGTTGCAAAGGGATATTCTCAGAAAGAAGGGGTTGATTATGGAGAAATATTCTCTCTTGTAGCTAAGCTAACATCCATTAGGCTTCTATTGTCACTTGTAGCTGCACATGACTTTGAAATTGAGAAGATGGATGTGAAGACAACATTTCTTCATGGTGACCTTGAAGAATAAATATAGATACAATTCCAACCGGAGCATTTTGTGGAGAAAGGTAAAGAACATTTGGCTTGTAAGATTAAGAAGTCTCTTTATGGTTTGAAACAATCACCCAGAAATGTGGTATCAAAAGTATGATACATATGTTTTATCTTTAGATTTTATGAGATCTAAATGTGATCGTTGCGTGTATTATAAAGATGAAGTTGATTAGATACTTATTATTTCTCTATATGTAGATGATATTTTGTTTATAGCCAATAGTAAGGGAATGGTCTCAGATTTAAAATCTCAGTTGTCCTTGAGATTTGAGATGAAAGATTTGGGGGCAATGAAATTTATTCTGGGGATGCAAATCATAAGGTACATGGCTAGTAAAAAACTTTGGCTCAACCAAAGAAAATATATTACCAATGTTCTTGGGAGGTTCAATATGATTGGTTGTAAGTAGCAAGTAGTCCCATTTTCGCAGGGAACAAAGTTGTTGGTTAATGACAATCCAAAATCTTTTGATAAGGTTGAAGACATGAAGCAGATACCTTATGCAAGTGTAGTTGGTAGCCTCATGTATGCAATGGTCAGTACTAGACCAAACATTGCCCAAGTAGTGGGAGTATTGACTCAGTTTATGGAAATTTTGAGAAAGCCACATTGGGATGTTGTGAAAAGAGTACTTAGATATTTGAAGGCTATGTCATAGTACACATTTTACTATCAAGGTAACTCAACTAGATCAAACAGATTAGTGAGCAGTCAAGGTTATATGTGGATGTTGATTGGGTTGGGGATATTGACAGAAGAAGATCCACTAGTGGATATGTGTTCATGGTGAATGGTGGTGCTATCATATGGATGAGCAAATGACAGACCGTAGCCGCATTATCAACAACTGAGGCAGAGTACATGGCATCTACTCGCGCATGTCAAGAAGTTTTTGGGCTTAAGCGCTTGTGTTCTGATGTTGGTTATGACACAAGGAAAATTACAATTTTTAATGATAGTGAGAATACAATATGTTTAGAAAAGAATCCTACATTACATGCCAGAACAAAATACATCAAGATGTGCAATATCACTTTGTACATGACATGGTTGAAGATCGAAAGATAAAGCTAGAAAAGGTTGGCACTCAGGAGAATGTTGTAGATCCATTGACAAAGCTGGTGAATATAGTTAAGTTCAAATGGTGTGCAAGCTCGATGGGGCTTAAATCACCTGACTCTTATTAGCCTTGTTGAGTAACTCCGCAGATATTAATATGTACTTTGTCAAGTGGGAAATTATTGAGTGTGCCTCATACATATTGTACGATGAGTCCAACGTACAATGGTTTCTCACTATATGGTGAGGCACGTATAGTGGTTGCTCACGGTACGATGAAACCCAACATAGTGGAGTATGGTGAAACACAGTACGGTGAAACACAGTACAATGGTGTACACTAAGATCCAACACAATGGTGTATAGTGAGATCCAACATAGTGGTGTACAACGATACTTAGTTCCACAATGGCGTACAATGATGTCTGTGGTGTAGCATCCACTATGCAGTGATGTCCGTACATAGTTCACTGACCATCAGATAGACGAGTGACAACGTTGAGTTAGTTGACCATTTTGTGAAGTGAAGGTTGACGTACCGGATTCTATAATGAATTGTGGTGTGTATAAATCATTGCAGGTTTCGTTAGGAATTGTGATGAAAAATTGGATTGATTGTAACACAATTTGAGCTTGTGCAAAAAGTCTGCATCAAATGTATGTAACATTGTTTACTATAACACAAAGAAGACACTTGGCTTTTTGGTGTGTGAGTTTTTTTCCAAAAGGGTTTCCCACGTAAAATCTATGTGGTTATGTGTATGATCTTTATCTGTGCTAGAATTCTTTTGTTTAAGTCGTCTTAAGATTCTACAATTTAGAAAGTTGAAAGATACTATTGTTCACGTCCTCTACAAATTGGCATTAGGAGAACGTTTTTGTACTGTAGCTTTCCTTACATATATTTTGCATCTCACAATTGTCGATGACATAGAAATGTCTATAAATGCATGTCCTTAATCCCTCAATTCAATACTTTAGCGTGTATGTCTATATGACAACGATTGATTTAAAAAAAATAAAATTTGGAGGTGGGAAAATTAGATTTTGAATGAGGTGGTTTAGGTCAGGTCATTCATAGATAGTTAGGAAAATATTAAGAACAAGAAGTAAATAGACTTATAAAAACAATTGCTTGATTGATTATGAAATAAAAGCGTATTTCCATATTATCCACAAGAAATTGAAAACTACAATAATATAATGACAAAACATAACCAAAATTGTCTAGAACCATTTTAAAAAATTTGAAATTAGCATGTTTTTACCGAGGTGTGTTAGGAGATTCCAAAGGAAAAATGATTAATATTCCATGCATATTCCATTTCACATAGTTGGGACAAGATTTAAATTCATATAATGACCAGTTTGGCTGTGTATGTTTGAAAGCGAATAAAGATCCGTCGATAATTCAATTTGTCGCTTACAGCCGGGGTTGCGTGAATTTCGTATTCAACGGCTAAGAACTCCATTGTCTTTACGTGGACAAAACGATACCCGCTCGACCACTTGCCGTTGTCGTCGCTTGCTTCCGCCCTACGCCATCTCTTTCAACCACACGTTTTAATGCGACAAATTTCCCCCAAGAATTCCCCAAACTCGAAGCTTTGAAAGGAAAAATGAATGGACGTGACGATGAAAACACACAAAGGGCGTCAATGGATTGATTTGACGGGCGCAGAAGAGACAATGGCGGAGGGAGAGCAGAATAAACGATGTATAATTTAGTAAGGAAAGCCATCTTTGATATAAACGACAGGCTTTGGAGTGTGGGCACAGTCCAATTTGATTCGAGCTTCGGCTAAATTACATGATCGCATTGGATACACGTGAAAGGACGGCTTCTTTCTCCTTGTCCTCATTTTCCATACAGGCATTCCTTCCCCCATATCATTTTTTATTTTTTTAGTCGCCTTCCATCCGATCCCTAGAATAAATCTGGCTTTCCTGTCCGTTTCCATAGGACATAAAGTTTTGGTTTTTAAATCTCCTGTCTTGGACGATCCCGTCCATTTGGGTGAATATTAAGGAGGGAGCGGAGCAGAGCAGATCTTGTAGTGAGATGGTGTGAGGTTTCATGGGCTCTTGCAGGTAAGAGCTTTATGGGTGTATTTCCCTGCTTCAATCTTGTTTATTCATGGGTCAGATCTCTCTGTAATGGTACTTTAGTGGTTTGATTTTTGGTGTTCCTGTGTTTTTCTCACCTTTTTTGTATGGGTTTGGTTCTTCTGATTCATGACTTCAATCAAATGCATTCGCCATTTCACCATGATCAAGAACAGCATTCATATGGATTTCAGTCGTTGTTGTTGAGGTTCTCTGTGTTTCTTATTGTTCTAGGGTGTTCTTCTCGTTTCTTTGTATGGGTTTCTTTGAGTGAGTTAATTTGGTTCGTTCATTCATGATTCTGATTAGTAGTATCTGCTGTATTCGATATGGGTTTGGTCTTTTTGATTCGTAAGTCTAATCAGAAGTATTTACTATAAAAATTTAAAAAAACAATATTTGTATGGATTTCACCTCACCCTTTGCTGTTATGATTCTTTGTGTTTCTTATTGTTACAAGGTGTTCTTTTAGTTTCTTTGTATATGTTTGATCCTTTCAAAATATAGCTCCAATTGAAAGCATTTACCATAATCACAAACAACATTTGTATGAGTTTGCCCTTTTGTGTTATGATTGTTGGTGTTTCTTGTTGTTGTAGGGTTTTTTCCTCGCTTTCATATATGGGTATGGATCCTTCAATTTATAACTCTAATCAGAAGTATTTACCATAATCAAAAACAATATTTGTTTGGGTTTAGACCTTTGTTGTTATGATTCTTGGTGTTTCTTGTTGTTGTACGGTGTTTTTCACACTACTTTGCATAGGTTGGCCCTTCGATTAAAAGCATTTATCGTAATGGAAAGCAACTTTTGTACGAGTTTTGTCCTCTGTATTATTAGTCATGGTATTTCTTCCTGTTGTAGGACATTTAACTCACTTCTTTGTATGGATGAGCCTTTCTATTCCTAACTCTGATCAAAAGCATTTATCTTAATTGAATTTTGCTCTTTGCTGTTTTGATTCTTGGTATTTCTTCTTGTTCTAGGATGCTTTTTTCACTCCTTTGTATGGGTTTGGCTCTTCCGATTCACAGCTCCAATTAAAAAGATCTAGCATAATAGAAACAGTACTTACTATAGATTTCGCTCTTTCTATTATGATTCATAGTGTTTTTTTATTGTTGTAAGAAAAACACTTCTTTGTATAGATTTGATTCTTCTCATACATAACCCCGATCAAAAGCATTTACCATAAGCAGAAACAACATTTGACTTCATTTCTTTTGATTGGTTGATTCAATTTGAATCAGCAGTGTGAATTGATAGCAAGATTCCATTGTTGGCAGGTGTGGAGCTGACCAACCCAACAGATATCCGGAGACATTCAGTCTGAAGTCGATGAGTGGTTCAAGTTCAAAGTCGCAGTGATTTGGTTGAGAACCAGAGCAAAAATCCATGATTAGTTGCAACTGAAGAAAGAAAACATACATTAAGTGCCTGTGTTGAGTTTCAAGATCCATCTATAACAGTTAAAAAAATGAAGTTCCCTCTCGCAGGCCAAGAGTGGAGATGGAACGGATCCCCACAGAGCCCGTGGGAAGGCTGGTCATCGCCGAGCAGTGGGGATCCGCCATCACCACTGACAGCCTTCTCATCAATGTCATTAGCCTCAATCGTATCCCCACAGAGCCCATTAACCCCACCATGGCTTTCAACCCAGCGGGAGCTGGGCTCAGAGGACAGGGGGCTATGGCTCATAAAGCTCCTCCTAGCCTGTGCAAACTGCGTCTCAGCAGGAGACATGGAGAGCACCAATCTCTGCCTAGAGCAGTTATCACTACTAGCCTCGCCAACAGGTGACCCAATGCAAAGGGTCGCCACATACTTCATGGAAGCCCTGGCGGCACGATTAACAAAGGCCTGGCCTGGTCTCCACAAAGCTCTCAACTGTACTCACCTGCCATCGCCGGTGGACAAGTTCAAAGCCCGCCAGATGCTCTTCAATCTCTGCCCATTTCTCAAGGTATCATACGCAGCAGCAAACCAGAGCATAATGGAAGCCATGGAAGGGGAAGATTTTGTCCACGTCATCGATCTCAATGACTGCGAGCCAATCCAATGGGCATGGCTAATGCATTCTCTAGCAGCCCGCAATGGCGGCCCGCCCAATCTGAGAATCACAGCCGTCAGTGAGCACAAACAGGCATTGGATCGGACGGCCCGGATGCTTGCAGAGGAAGCAGATAAGCTCAACATTCCATTCCAATTCTACCCAGTTCACTCAACCCTGGAAAATTTAAAAACAGATGATCTCAAAGTTAAGATTGGGGAAGCTCTGGCGATCAGCTCTGTTCTGCAGCTGCACAGACTCTTAGCCGAGGAAGAAAATGACCCGACTCGCCCACAGAAACGACCCGGATGGCCGCAAACCCGTTACCAAAACACCACCTTGGATGATTTTTTAAAAAGCGAGCCCAGAAGCAACAATTTATTGCCATCACAGATCGAAGAAGCCATTGTCAGAAATGCGGCCGCCTCAATTGGGTCCCCTCGGCGCGCTCGGATCGACTGTTTTCTTGACATGCTGCGAGGGCTTTCGCCCAAGATTATGGTTGTAGTCGAACAGGACTCTGATCACAACAGTGCCCAGTTTACAGAGCGGTTTGTCAAGGCCATGCATTACTATGGTGCCGTGTTCGACTCCCTGGCCTCTGATGGTTCACAGGGGCGAAGTGGGGAGAGAGAGGCAGTTGAAAAGTATCTGTTTGGGGAGGAGATTAAGGACATCGTGTCTTGTGAGAGATCGGAGAGGAAGGAGAGGCATGAGAAATTGGACAAGTGGTTGAAGAGAATAGAGGGGGCGGGATTCGTCCGTGTACCTGTGAGCTACGAGACTTTTTTGCAGGCGAAGGGGCTGATTAATGAGGCTTATAGGCTTCATGGGGATCATAGGTGCCTTGTTCTTGGCTGGCAGGAAATGTCCCTCTTTTCTATTTCAGCATGGCGATCCTCTTGAATTCGTATACGGTTTCTGTCTTTGGTAGACTTGGGTTTGGTCCTCATACTTGCAATTTTGTACATCTGGATCAGTTTCTAGGCTCAATTTGTAATTTGAAATTTGTAATTTTCAATAATTTTCAATGATCAATACGAATGGATGGGTTATACATTATAAAAATCTGTTGCCTTGTGTTCATTTGCGTGTCACAGGGGAAGGATTTCTTTCGAGTTTTAATAAGTGTGCCGAATCAGTTCTTCAAATTTTTCTTTAACTTGAATCTAATTTCTCAGCGAGTCGTTTGTCTCGAACGATAGAATTCTGTTGTGGACTAGAATAGATTGTTAATCCTCTCTCCGATTTCCCAACTCTCAAGTTGTTCATGTTCTCTGCAAATCATTGAAGACATCTTAAACCCCATAAAATATTAATGATTTCTAGATATTGAGGTGAATTGTAATGTTGCTCCTCTGTAGCCCAGTGATCTGAGGAGGTAAATTACGTAATCCAGAATTTAAAATTTAATAAAGGGCATCCATGCTAAGATCTTCTTGGTCGTGAAGCCCCTGGCTTCGGTGGGTTTCTACTGGATAACTATTGGTGCATTTAATAACGAATTTCTGTAGCTCTGAAAGGACAGAGAAGACATCCCTTGCAACTTCAGTGTCTTGTCTTGTCCTGTCATGGGTTGGGGATAAACTCTTGGCTATGCAGCTGATTATTTGGACTGATATGACCATTTGTTAACATTTACGAATTAGATTGAAAAATGAAAAACAGCTGTTCTTTAATTTTCAATTTAATTAATAAATGTAAACAAACTGTCATATCAGGTACAAATATTTTATTTCATATTATGGGGATAGACTGGATATTTAAACCAAATTTGACTCTCTGTTTATAATATAGGGAAGGACTCACTTTTGCTGCTTTTAATATAAAAATATAGGGGATTCATTTCTTGAGCATCTTAATTTTATGTTTTTGAAAATCTTATGTGGTAATTTTTAATTATTGTCAATGTTTTACTCTTGATTATTTGACAAGTCCCATACGTATAACTAAGGTTGGAGGGCCACATCATCAATTATGACACCATATCAACATGCTTTTTACTAAGGTGTTTAAAGAGGCTCAAAACAAAAGTGAGACCAAAACATGTGCACTTGGTTATGTTTTATTGTTACATTGGTGTAGCATCACGTGATTGGTTGCTTTTTAGATTTAAGGAAAACTTTTCATTCAATCAATGGGTAGTTATCATTGACATTAATGACTTTAAGACATAACTATTGGCACAATATTGTCAATAATATTGAGCATTAAAACAAGTGTTATAACAATTATTAGAACGCCTAGGTCATTTTCCTTAGTTGAACATCCCAACTTCGTGCTTCTCAAAATTCTATGTGAAAATTTTAAACTACTCACAAGTTTTATAGCACCTTACTTGACAAGTCCCCTACTTATAACTAAGGTTTCAAAACAACATCACCAAATATGATGCCACATAAACATGTTTTTCACCAAGGTGTCTAAAAAAAGTGTGACTAATACTTGTGCACTAGGTCATGTTTTATAGGTGCACTTATGTGGCATCACATGATTTGTTACTTTCTAGATCTAAGGAACACGTTTCACTCAATTATGGATAGTCATTATCAACACTAACAACTTTAAAGTCACCAATATTGGTAAAATATTCTAAAAAATATTGAGCATTAAATCACTAAATGTTATAACTATTGGAACATAGTCAACTATTGAGTCCTCTCCCTTAAATTATAGGTATTAGGTAAGTGCACGAAGATGGGGGACAAAAAATAGGGTATAAGTTGCCACTTTTTTTATGAAATCAACAAACTTTGAACTTTGTTGAGAAGAATCAAGATAGTTACACTAAAAATTTGAAGATGCGACAAGAACAACAATTGTAGTACTTTGAATCTAGTTTTTAAACTACTTTTTAAAAAAAATTGATTAAGATTAAGGGCCTAAAAAAGGAAGAGAAAATAAAGTAGTCCTATTTTTGCGAAAAAATATAACATAACATCCGATGTGCTCCCACTAAATGTCAACTTTTTTTTTTTGAATTTTTTAAATCACTACAGTGAAAAGTTAGCTAACACCAGAGTAAGTGCAAGAAGTTGAGTCCACTTATAGGGGAACTTTTACACAACCATTTTCATGAAAAGTAGCTCCATGAAACGGGGCCATGCTAATATGGAATGGGGTAGCGTTCTGATTTGAGGTCCTGAGCCTAAACACAAATCGGGGTCCTGTGTGCTATGGGACCTCGAACCAAAATCTACAAAATGTGACCTCATTTGGAATGGGGTCCTATTCCAAACAAGGTCGCATTTTGAAGAAGTATTAATTTTGTTTATAGGGTTGGGGTCATTTTCAAGGAACATCACCCTGATTTAGAATGTGATCCCACTCCATTTCTATTGTTAACAGCCTTCAGGTATGCCACTTTTTTGTTTTTTCATTCTTGTTAACTTTTTTTAGTAATTTTTATTATTTTTTATTAACAAAATAGATTGTATATGTGAAATTTATTTACTTTTGTTGTTTAAATGTAAAACAAATTAGGTTTCATATTATTTTCAAAATTTTCATGTATTTTTGTACATATAGAATTAGTTTTTATTGTATTTCTTCATCAAAATGTAGAAACCTCATACACTGTGATCAAACAACATAAAATAAAAAGATAAAATGAATGAGCAATCTATAATATAAACTTAAACAAATAACTTAGAATAGAAACTCTAAACAAATAACTTATAGTAGAATCCCTAAATGATTAACTTACAATACAAATCCTAAATGAATAACTTACAATAGAAACCCTAAATAAATTTAACATCTAAAATAGAAACCCTAAACCTTAAATCCTCTTCATGTCAAGTATAAACCACTAATCAAGACTCTTTACCCTCAATCATAAACCCTATCCATCAGTCCTAGGGTGTAGATAATGTGCATTAAACCATCAATTAGATCTTTTAAGAAAAAAGTTTTAAATCCTAGAGGCTCTAGGCTTTATACAGTTGAAATTAGGTATATGTGTACCTATATCCCTAATTCCCATCCCTTAGGACCCATTATGTATCCTACAACCCCTTAGGACCCATTATATCCTAGAACCCCTTATGACAATTTCGAGCCCTTAGGACCACTTAGCACGGGCATCAATGTATCCTAAGGCCTATAAATGTATTTGATGGCCCCTTATGACCCTTTAACACCTATTATGTATCCTAGGACCCCATATGACTCATTATTTATCTTAGGTATCCTTAGGACCCATTATGAGACTTATGACCCCTTAGCAACCATTAATGTATCCTAGGACCCCTTAATACCCCTTAGAACACCTACGACCCCTTAGATCCCCTTACGAGACCTATGACTCCTTACAACCCATTAATGTATCCTAGGACTCCTTAAGACCCCTTAGGACACCTATGACGCCTAAGGACCCCCATTATCCATTAATGTATCCTATGATGCCCTAGGACCCCTTAGGACCCCCATTATCAATTATTGTATCCTATGATTCCCTAGGACCCCTTAGAACTCCCATTATCCCTTATGACCCATTAATTTATCCTAGGACACCTATGACCCTTTACGACCCATTAATGTATCCTTAGAACCCCTTATGACAACTAGGATCACTTAACACCCATTGATGTAACCTAGGACCCCTTAGTACCACCTAGTGCCCAAAAATGTATCATATGGACCATTAATGTAATTTAGGAACCCTTAGCACCCATTATGTATCCTACAACCCCTTAATGTATCCTAGGACTCATATGATACATTAAGGGGTCCCTAGGATACATAATGGGTGCTAACGGGTCCTAGAATACATTAATGTATCATAGGATCCCTCAGGACCACTTAACACCCTAAACCCTAAACCCTTTCTCTTTTTCTCCCTTCTCCCTCTCTCTTTCCCACCCTCTCACTATATTCCTCTCTCCCCATCTCCCTTTCCCCCTCCCCCTTTCTCCTCTCTCTTCTCCCCTTTCTCACTCTCTCCTTCTTTCCCTTCTCTCCATATTCCCTACCTATCCCTCATCTCTCCCTCCCCCCCCCCTCTCTCTCTCTCTCTCTCTCTCTCTCTCTCTCTCTCTCTCCCCCATAAACCCTAAACCCTAAAATTATAATCTCTAAACCCTATACTAGTTTATGAACCCTAAATACTAAACCCTATAGCCATAATGTCTCTCTCTCTCTCTCTCTCTCTCTCTCTCTCTCTCTCTCTCTCTCTCTCTCCCATTTCTCTCCCCTACCAACCACCCCCCACCTCTCTCCCTCTCCCCTCCTCTAGTTCACTCTCTCCTTAATAGATGTGAGGGAGAGAGAGAAGAAAAAAGAGAAAGAGAGGGCTAAGGAGGGACATAGTGGAATGTATATAGGGAGTGAATGAGATAACTAGAGAGGGGAGAGTAAAAGAGGTGAGAGAGAGAGGTAAACATGTGGTGAGAAAGAATTATAGTGCATATATATATAGATAGATAGATAGAGAGAGAGAGAGAGAGAGAGAGAGAGAGAGAGAGAGAGAGAGAGAGAGAGAGAGAGAGAGAGAGAGAGAGAGAGAGAGAGATGGTTAATGAGATAGGGAGGTATGGTAGAGAGGTAGAGATGGAGGAAGGGAGAGACCTAGGAATAGAGAGATGGAGGCTGGAAGTGAGATGTAATAATCAAGATAAGGGAAAAAGACTGGAGAGAAACAATAATAGAGGGAAAGAGAGGAAGAAACATGGAGAGAGGAAATCATAGAGATGAGGGTAAGGAGGGAAGGAAAGGGAGTGAGGGAGATAGGGTGAAAGAGACCTAGGGAGGGGAGAGAGAGATGGAAGAGAAAGGTGTGAGAGAGAAGAGAGGGAGATAGATAACTCTAGAGTTTGGGGGAGATAAAGAGAATGACATAGAGATAATTTTTTGATATGAGCATGTTGATTAATGAAACTTGACTAAGTCTAAAATTTTATGTGATCTTTAAAATTATAAAATCTAAATTATAACTCCTAGAGTTTTTAAACCACTCTCAAACATCTTGACAATATATATATATATATATATATATATATATATATATATATATATATATATATATATATATATATATATATATATATATATATATATATATATATATGTTGGATACAATTGTCTGAAGGACATTGTTGGATTAGCTATGTGTTGTCTTTGATGTCACACAAATGTCATATCAATTATCATTCTCAGTGTCTACCAAGTTCAGTCGGTCAGCTAAGCAGTTCTCAGTGTCTGCCGAGTTCAGTTGGTCAGCTAAGGGGTTCTCAGTATCTACCGAGCTCAGTCGGTCAGCTAGGTAGTTTTTAGTGTCTACCAAGTTCTCTCGGGTGTCTAAAGGAAACATGACAGGGTAACAATGTTAACCGAGCCTCCTTGGTTATCGAAGGAAAAGTAGTGGTTACCGAGCTCTCTCGGTCTCCGAAGGATGTTGTAGAATTCACTGTGGTTACCGAGTTCACTCGGTCACCGAAGGAAATCTTTTCAGGATTAATGTTTACTGAGCA
Source organism: Chamaecyparis obtusa (assembly GCA_027943335.1). NCBI lineage: Eukaryota > Viridiplantae > Streptophyta > Pinopsida > Cupressales > Cupressaceae > Chamaecyparis > Chamaecyparis obtusa. The sequence goes on along the minus strand of BSBK01001325.1, from coordinate 34,827 downwards.
AGGTTGACCCTTCAAAGGATTTTGTTGTTACAATTTGTTTATCCAAGCCGACTGTTAGAATAATTGTTAGTGCCGACTTGACAATCTAAATGTTAATTAAAATGGCATATATATATAGAAGGTCAAGTGGTGAATAAAATATATACAGCATGCAGAAATCATTTTGAAGAAAGGTATGTGCGAATTTTGAAGGATGGTTAGATATCCTTGAGGAGCAGCAAAGATTTATTTGATCAGTAAGGATCTAGTGAAGCAGAACAGAGATCTATAGTCAGCAATTCAGTTGCAGGTCATTTCATTGTTACTCTCTTACAATTGTAGCAGTGATATCAAAATCTCTTAACCGAGTTGGTTTAACAACCATTTTGTAAATCCTCTAACAAGGTGACAGTTCTATTGAATTGTTTCAAGACCTCTTACAAGGCCACTCCTAGCAGGGTGATTAAATCCTCTAACAAGGTCACACCTAACAGTGTGTTTTGTAACCTTTTACCGGGTTGGCTTCTAACCGGGCATCACTTCAGAAGAGTGAAAAATAGTAACTAGTTACATTGGTGGTTTTTCCCATATTGAGTTTCCACGGTAAATCTGGTGTCTCTTGTGTTCATGTTATTTTCTTTATTCATGTAAGTTAATCAGTGATGAATGCTTAAGAATAGTTTAATTATTACACTTCAAGAATCAAGTTTCAGCATTTCTCTGTATATTTACTGAGTGGCACAGTAAATAATTTGTTAAGATATTTAAAGGATCAATGGTAATATTTTTGTGGTTAATTGATTCACCCCCCCTCTCAGTTACTGCATCTATATTTCCAACAATATATATATATATATATATATATATATATATATATATATATATATATAACATTGAAGCATAAGAAAGGAAAATATATGTACAATCCTAAATTGTAAGCACCTAGTTTGTGTACAATTTAAAGATTATTTTGTGCCTACATTAGTGCATTTTCTATGGTGGGACCTCCTATGACACTTAATAGACACCTAAATTCAAATATGGGCCCTCTATCCTTTCAATCTTTCTTAAAATTGAGGTTAGCCCTTATTTCTAAGTGAGTTCCTTTATTTTTCCTCCAATCCCATAATTAATTTTCATCACCTATGCCCTATATCCTAATTTATGGCCTTTGTGACCCACCCTGACCTCAGAATGAGTTCTACTAGGAGATCTCGCATCTACCCTATTTTCCTGAAATCCTACCCAAATTTTGGCTCATTCTTCAAGCTATAGAATGCTATTGGCATTCTGTCCCTGAGGATTGTGGCCCAAATTTGGCCGAGAGATCTATGCTAGGGTTTTTGTGGGAAATCCATTCCTGTGGTCAACATGTTTTCTTTTTAATTCCTAAAATGATGTGATATGTATATTGTGTGTGTGAAAATTGTACCTAGCTATAGACACAACACTTCAGTAAAACATTAGAGGTTAGCAAAATCGAAATCTGCAATATAAATGAAACTAGCTAACTAGGCGATTTACTGCCTTCTAGTAGGTGCAAGTATGATGTTCTCAGATTGAAATCGAGATTAGTGACAATACGACACCTAAACGAAAGATTTGAATGCAAAAGAATGAGAAATTGTATGAATGCAGATTAATCTATTTTTTTGGATTTTGTATGCAATTAGGATAAAAAACTTGAATGAATCTAATCTAGAATGAATAAAAATGATATGTAGATTATTCTAAGAATGACATGAATGAATGAATGCTATGATATGAAAACTATGAAAAGCTATGACCAATAATGAAAGATCTCACAAATCGCCTGTCGCAAGTGCTTAATCCTTCAATCACAAATTCGCTAGAGTAATTGTGCAAATTCAAGGGTGGTTAATTGTGAAGAGCTGAGCCTTGATTTTATAGAAATCCAGGGCTTGAGGATGCATTGAGAAAAAGCCACAAATCACTCTCGATAAACTCAAGTTGATTTTTGAGTTAACAAGAAATTAGAAACAGATCAACTCACAAAATCATGCAAAATCATGCAAGAATAGCTTTTTAACTCAAATAAGAAGTTTAGATCAATTTTCAACTCAAAATAGATGTTGAGTTTCCAAAAGATAACAACTTGAATTGATTTTCTGATTTAAAGTTTAACTGCTCCTTCAAATGTGCATAGATAATTATGAATTAATTAAATAAATAAAGTGATTTATCTTCAACTTAACTGATTTTAAATTTAAAACAATTGATTTATGGGTTAATCAATTATTAAATCAAACTTTTATTCAAAAACTATGTTATTAAATATTGACAATTGACATTAATTAATTAAATAAGAATTTAATCAATCAGTCATGAGATTTTTGATTTATTGTCAAAATTAAATAATACAATTTAGGAATAAATAAAATTAAATCTAATTAAATAATTAAGTGGCAGAATTAAATCTGATTAATTCAATATTCAATTAATCAAACTTTAGGATAAATAGGATTTATCGCCAAATAATTATTAAATCAAAGATAATTAGGATAAAGGAATATTCTCTAATGCAGAATTAAGATAAAATCAATTTTTGATAAATTGATGTGCAGATGTGCCTTAGGTTAGGACTTTGATGTCGATTTCGATCGAATTGTTGATGTAAGAGGTTAATGAACCTCTAGCCCATTTTTGAGGTATTGCATTTTCCCCCTCTTTGAATCACTATGCGAAGCGGAGTGGTTCAAAGATTAGTCTATGTTTGATGTATGAAACTGATTTGAAAGATGAACCAATTCCAAGACAAAAACCGATTGAAAAATTTGAGGATGTTAGGTCCTGATTGACCAAAGATAATGTTAACTATAGCAACAATGAACTGGTGATTACGAAAAAGTGTCAAAACGTCTGATTCTGAACCTTATGATTATGAAGAAGTGAGTGACCTGATTCTAGACCTAAATGTCCAGAGGAATCGAAATGGTATCACATCTGAATCCTTCAGTTACGAAGAACCAAGGAAATAACACTAATGAACCGATGGTTACGAAAAGCTGATATAGTTTACAAGATTGATTAGGATACCATATTGATATGGATCTCGATCAATCTGATATGCCCCTAGTGATGTGCCCCAAGCGACGAGGACTTTTGATGAATCAGCACCTAGACATGGTTTTTGTCTTGATTACTGAGGAAAGATTTGATTTATAGATTTGATTGATGTGTAATACCAGGCCCCCTTCGGGATGAAAATTGAAATCTGACAAGAAAGTCAACGTTGAGAGATTGTTGAAGCATGTTAATCGATTTGAGAAGTGGTTATGCACATCTGGAGACGTGTTCTGCATTGTTTGGAGGTCCTGGAGACCAAGTTTGACTAGGTTTGATTAGGTTTGACCATGAGTTGACCATGGTTGACCAAGTTGAAATTTTGATAGTTTGATGTAAGATAATCAGTTAAGTTGAAAAATGGATTTCTTTGAAGATTGAAGGTTGATTGTGCATGCAATTGGCTGTCCCGGGTTCAAAAATTTTAAATTGTGATTTTGACAATAAAAATGATCTTAGATTTCGATTTTGATCTCGAAAATGGGTGCAGAACGTTGAAATTAGCCAGGGGTGCAATTTTCATGAAAAATAGAAAACTTTTGAAAATTAGGTCAAAAGCTATATAAGGGCCAAAAAGGTCATTTTCAATTCATTATTCCATTTGACTGTTGAAACCTTCGTAGAGCCCTCTGAGCGAGAAAATGGCTGAGATGAAGGTACATGTCTCTTCCCACCATTTTGAGCACAGTTGGAGACATCCGTGACCTCCACAGTATGGGCATCTGGTAAGTGGACCTCTGTGCCTCTTTGTAAATTCCATTTTTGCGTGTTTTTAGCATTTTTAGGACTTTTTTCTACGTTAGAATTTTTTAATTTTTGCATGCATGGAAACTCGTACGGCTGTCCATTGGGACTCGTACGACTTTTCACTTTCATTTAGAGGGTCATCCCAGAACCCCTAGAAACTCGTATGAGAGGGACCCAAGAGTCATACAACATTTCGTCAGGTCCCTCATATGTTGTATGGGAAGACATACATTGTTGTATAACCATGGTTTGTCATTTGAGAAGCTACTGAAACTCATATGAGTTTTGATGCCAGACTGTATTGTCATATGGAAAACAATGAGCTAAAAACACCTTTTTAGGTCAAAAATTTAAATTGTCTGATTTCTTAGGCTATTTCCCGAGCATTTAATGTATCTTATGAGATAGTCAACTTTTTAATTTTTGTACTTTTAGCCTATTTTTAAACCAAGTTACTGATAGCATTCCCTATTTTTGTGTTGTGTAGGTCGTTTATCCTGATGTCCATGTGCGTATATCACACCTAACGACTCAGAGGTTATGTGTTTCACTGCCCGACATGATGAGGGTACATCTTGCTACATGTGGCTTTGAGTATCTTATTCGGTTGCTCGAGATTAGGGTGAATCACAGACTTCTGACTGCATTGATTAAGAGGTTTCACATAGAGACTCAGACCTTCCACCTCCCTACATGAGAGATCACAGTTACATCGGAGGATGTCTATTGAATACTCCGTATTCCATTCCACGGTCCACGCCCTAATTATGTGAGTTCGGGGAACTTTGGATTACATGCTTTCAGATGATTGTTTGGAGATGATACACAACTTACCAGTTCTATTTCCTAGGAGACTCTAGTTTAGCGCTATGGGAAGACCCATAGATTAGAGTGTATTATAGCCGACATGATAGGAGGTATTATTATGTCTGACCGTCAACAGAACAATCTCTTGATGGGCTGGGCCCCAATGGTTGCACGTTTGATGGCCACTCCGTTTGAGTTGGGTTGGGGTCAGTGTATGTTGGCTCACATGTTCTCTAAGATGCACAAGATCATGGATCAGGAGAGCAAGTCCTTTGCTTCTGGTGCTTTAGTACTTCATATTTGGGCCTAGGAACATATCCCAGTATGTAGACCAGTATGCCAGAGTCAGCGCCAGCCACAAGAGCCAGTGATTTATATATATTCAGGATATGTCACACAGGTGCGCATGGGCCATGTTGAGTATTGGAGACGCTGCCTTGATGATAGTACATTTGTGATTTGGCGTCCATATCTATAAATAGAGGCTTGACCTACTGCTCAAGAGTAGTTTAGTCACTTTTTCCATAGTTGAGTGCTGATTGGGTGGTCTACCACAGTGCTTGAGCATTTTATCATTACCAGAGTGTGGTGACAGTATGGCATCATTCAGGATGCACCATAGGATATTGCTGCTTATGCACGGATAGTCAGATAGCTTGGATTATGATGGGGCCCTCGATTGTCTTATGCTCTTTGTACACAGGAGTATAGAGGCTATGTCGACAGAGACCGGGACTACCGTTCAAACGTCATAGATGCTAGAGTTACAGATGGATACATTGCTTGGCTCGCGGAGCATCCTATATATAGATTTTCAAATCCCATAGAGTTGGTACCTTCAATGGAGGAGGCTATGGATGTGACAGGTGCTCCTATGGGTCGAGGGTAGAGACGTCGAGATGCATAGGTTTTGATGCCCTAGCCTACACCTCCGAGGCCGAGAGTAGTCTTGACTCCATAGAGACCATTTGGTCATATGAGACCACCTCGTCCTACTAGTGCTACAACAAGAAGGCCTATAATTTTACAAAGGAGATTTACTAGAGGCGAGAGTGGTACTTTAGGTAGTGTTGGTAGTGCAGATGAGGTACTTGGTGCTAAGCAGTATGTAGGTGCTGGTCCTGATCCTACATAGGATGATACATATTTTGACCTAGGTGCTGAGGTGAGACACCGTAAAGCGCAAAGAGCAGAGGCTGCTGATTAGCTAGCTAGAGATACAGATATGCCCACGACAGATGCAGATCCTAGTGCAGCGCAGAATCCTTAGGAGATGATTAGGCGATTGAGATTATAGGTGAGGGACCTGAGAGTATGGAGTGCTCATTTTGAGGAGTGATTCATAGAGGCTGATAAACAGTGATCAGAGCTCTGAGAGGAGAATAGGAGATTATAGGTAGAGGTGACACATCAAACCTCTCGAGCTGCCTACTATGTTTCTACCTATTATGATGTTGTTCCTGTTGGTCAGAGAGTACCAACTGTAGACTAGGATTTGAGAGTGCACCTAAACCTGTTTTGAGGGCCAAAGACAAACAAACGTCATGGCATATAATCAAATCAAATTCAAAGGTAAGAAAACTAAAATCAAAGCCACCTGAGTTTAAGCTTAAAACGGATGCGCCCATGCACCGTTTGATATGCTTAGATATAGAGGGATGTGGGTGTGCAAACTCAAGCACTTGGAGCATGCAAGATAAATGATGATTTGAGGATCTAGAAGACCCAAAATGACACAAAATAGGTATGAGGAACCTATTTTGCCTCAAAGGCCTCAAGAACACACAAATATGCAAAGCTAAATAAATGAACTAAGATTAAAACAAGAAATGAATCTATGTTAATCTATTTAAGCTAATTTAGATGTGATTTAAGCTTGAAAATGATCTAAAAATGATGAGTTTATGCTTATGCTAGAATGAAAATGGCATTATAACTTTGCTATTGAGTTTGAGAGTTGAGAGATGATTTGCCTTAGGAAGTGAGGGTATTTATAGGATTTCTAAGGCTTGGGGTAGGAGGAATGAATGGCCAGGATTGAAATCCTTAAGAGAGGCCAAGATTCACTCAAAGGGAAGCACATGGATTGTGCTAGTTCTCAGCCAATCAGGAGGTGACACATGTCACAAGGTGAGTGGATGAAGGGAAGGGCAAAAAGGAGTCAACAAAGGGGGCTCCAAGCTCATAACTCTCCAAATAAATGCTTGTAAGAGCAATGAATGGGCTTTAAGAGGCTTTGAAGACTTTGGGGAAGCAATAAATGCTTTGTGGTTGAGATATTTGGAAGGAAAGACTTTGCTTTGGTTTAGGAAAGTCTTAAGCTTGGTTAGGATTGCACAAAGGTTTAAGGGTAGGATTAGGATTAGATTAGGACAAAGAAAAGGATTAGGATGGGTGAAGAGGGTGGATTTGAGAAGATTCTAGAAGAGTCTAGATTTCTCCCTAGGTTTCATGGAATAAAAGTTATTCATTCCAAAAGCTTAAGTTTTGGGAATATTTATTGAAATATTTTCAATAAATATGAAAATTAAATATTTAACCTTAATTAAATATTTAACCTTGGGATTAGGGTTAGAAAAGATGGGATTAGCCTTTTAATCGAGATTAAGAAGGGATTAGAAGATTTTGGAAGAGGTTAGTGGTCTAGAGGAAATTGGCCAAGTTTGGGATAAAAAATAAATTAATTTATTTTTTGAAGTTTTGGGCAATTTATTAATTAAATAATTAATAAATTAGGGATAATGTCCAAATGACATTTTTAGGCTAGATTCCTTAATTAAAGATTTTTAATTAAGAGAGAGGGATTTAATGCCATAAAAATAAATTAATTAATTAATAAATGATGATGTCATCAAGGATTTTCAGAAAACAAAAATAATTTATTTTCTGAAGGATTTTTCGGTGTCTACATTTTGCCCCTCTTTGATGCGATGCCGCAAGTGGCATGGCGTCAAAGACAAGAAAACAAGATGCCGAGGCTAGAATCAGAAGAAGAAGGTATGACGCCTGGGTGGACTGGAAGAAAGAGGATACATGCCCCGGTGAGACAAAATCATGGAAGATGGGCCCAGTGGGACAGAGTGTGCCCGGCGGGACGAGGAAGGAAAGGCCTAGGAAGAAAGGGGAGATAAATAACCTCACTTCTAAGAACAAAAGGTGGATGATATGCAAGATGAGATGGAAATGCAAGATGCAAGATGCAGCTATATGCAAAGATGAAAGATTAATCTATATGATAAATGCAAGGAACCAGATAGCTCCAAGTGCAAACGGGAGTGCACAACCTAGATTTAATATAGCTATGTTAGAGACCTGCCAAGGATACTGGGATCACGAGGCCTGTCAATAACGTCGCAGAGGACTGACGAGGACTGACGCTAAACAAACACACAGGGTTGCCCCAACATCACACATGAAGCGCAGAGGCGACATGGCGGAACCGATGCTGAAAGAACCACAAACACACAACTGACTCACAGGCAGAAGCGAAAGATCAAAAGACCTTGCCCCAGATTATCTGCACACGCAGCACACCGTGATATAATGAATCGTGGTGACCCTGGTGGGATAAAGAGAAGCCAAAAAGATTAACAAGATCAAAAGGACAAAACCCAAGATCAAAATGATAACTCCAAAAAAGACATCCTTTGCCAAGGAGAGAGATTAGGTTTGATTGATGGTGGGAAGATTGGTCGGACAGGAGGAACGATATATCCTCAAGGACCAGGATGGAAGATTAGGTCAGACAGGAGGAACGATATATCCTCAAGGACCCATGGGTTGGTGAGAGAATAAGTGTAGTTGTTTGCTGGCAAAAGCTGAAGTTCAAGGAATAATCAGGATGAGCAAGGATAAGTCGACAATTGATGTTGCTGAAGCACAAGGCCCGAGTGGGACTACAAATTTTCCTGAGGCTGGGGGTGGGACAAGATATTCCTGATCAAATGCTGCTGCAGGATGGACAAAAGTTATGTACAACAAGGAGGAACGATATGCACAAGGGATATGTATAGAAGCTCAGGATTGGGGATAGGAAGATCACACTCGGTGGGACTCTCACTAGGACGGAGACAAGAAGGATAAATACAGGGAGGAAAGCGCTGTACAGGAAAGGGATAAGGATATGGTACAAGATATGGTACAAAGCTTTGGAATAGGATATGGATTGCAGATGGGTTGGAGGAAGATGGGAGCTGAATGCGTGGAAGATAGGGGAGATGGAACTGCTGGGAGATCTGTTATGGAATGGAGGATGAGGACGGTAGCTGAAAGGACAACTGAATGGATAAATAGCTCAGTTTACTATGTTGGCGCCTGTTTACCAAGTTTTCACCAACATACTTGTCCAAGGTGCTTGAATTGCCAAGTTTTCACCGTTGGACGATTATTTTCTCTTTCTCTTTTCTTTTTTTACTTTTTTTGCTTTTTTTTGTGCTTTTTTTTTGCTTTTTTTTGTGCTTTTTTTTTGCTTTTTTGAATGTTTTTGGATTTTCTGATATATGCCGGATTAGGTTCAGGCATAGAACCTCTTCAGATGGATGATGTTGATAGGATCATTCAAGGGCTCACCTTCTGGTGTTGATAGCTGATAGGCTCTGGAGCCAAAGGATGCGGTGACAACATAGGGGCCCAACCAAGTAGGCTCAAACTTGCCTTTCTTTTCTCTATTTGCTAGGACCTTCTGATTTTCTTTAAGGACCATGTCACCGACCTGGAACTGTCTAGGATGGACCTTTTTGTTATAACTCCTTTTGAGTCGATTCTGGTATGCAACCAGGTGATCATAAGCTTGCTGTCTCTTTTCATCTAGCAGATCTAGCTGTGTGAGCCGGGCCACACGATAGTCTTCATCAGTTGTATAGTTCTTCATGGAGACGCGCAAGGATGGGAGCTCAACCTCGATCGGTAGAACGGCTTCAGCACCATATACAAGAGAGTATGGGGTGGTGCCTGTGGGAGTGCGATAAGAAGTACGATAGGCCCAAAGGGCAGGATTAATTTGGAGGTGCCAGTCACGACCAGAATCATTGACAACCTTCTTGAGGATTTTCAAGATAGTTTTGTTGGTTGCCTCAGCTTGGCCATTTCCTTGAGGAAAATATGGACTGGAGAAACGGTGATGGATGTGGAGTCTGGCACATAGATCATCCACATGCTGGTTTTCAAAAGGTGTGCCATGGTCTGTGAAAATGGTAGATGGTATGCCGAAGCGGCAAATGATGTGGTAGAGGATGAACTTGGATATTTGGATGCCAGTGGTTAGGGTGAGCGGAATCGCTTCAACCCATTTGGTAAAGTACTCTGTGGCTGTTATGATATACTTGTGTCCATCTGAAGAGAGGGGGGTGATCAAGCCAACGAGGTCGAGGCCCCAACATGAAAAAGGCCATGGTGGTGCAATAGGCTATAGATCTTGTGCTGGTGCATGTATCAAATTGGCATGCTGTTGACATGGGAGACATTTCTTGACAAATTCACATGCATCATGTTCCATTGTTGGCCAATAATATCCAACTCTAAGCAGCTGCTTTGCTAGAACCATGCCACTCGTGTGGGCACCGCAAATTCCAGCGTGAACTTCTTGTAAGGCCAGGACGGCCTCGTTTGAGTCTAAACATCTAGATAGGACATTATGATACCCACGACGATATAGGGTGTGGGCTACAAGAGTGTAGCGGGAAGCTCTGCGAATAAGGTTTTGGCGTTGGTTATTGGTGAGATGGGGATATATGATACCATTTTTTAGATATGCATGGATTTTGTGGTACCATGGGGATTGAGGACCAACCAAGACACACACCATGTCTGCATCGGCGCTCTCATAAGCTGGTGAATGTAGCTGCTCGACTAGAAATTCATACTGTGATGCATCTCGTGGTATTTCCAATAAGGATCCAATGGTTGCCATTGCATCTGCTGCTTTGTTCTGAAGCCTTGGGATCTGATCGAATTGTAGATGTAGGAAATGCTCTTTCAGTTTATCCACTAGTTGCTTGTAGGGTAGCAATTTGTCATCCTTTGTCTGATACTCATCAAGGACTTGCTTGATAATGAGCTGTGAATCTCCAAAGACTTGTAGTTCTGTGATGTTCCATTGGATAGCTGTTCTGAGACCTGAGATGAGTGCCTCATATTCTGCAATGTTATTGGTACAGGGGAATCCCAACTTGAATGATTTTGGAATATAGTCACCTTGAGGTGTGACGAATAGGATTCCTGCTCCAGAGCTATGGGATGTGTTGGAACCATCAAAGTATAGTTTCCACATGGGCTGCTCTTCAATCATGCATAAATGTTCATCGGGGAATTCCATGATTAGTGGATAGGCATCCACTAGTGGTGCTTCTGCTAGTTGATCGGCAATGACTTGCCCTTTGTTTGCTTTGCGATCTACATACTGAATGTCAAATTCGCTGAGTAACATGACCCATTTTGCCATACGGCCTGTGAGAGTTGTCTTTGATAATAGATACTTAAGAGGGTCCACCTTTGATATGAACTTGATTGTGTGGCTAAGCATGTAATGTCTAAGTTTTTGAGTGGCAAAGACCACTGCTAAGCATGCTTTCTCCATGGGTGAATAGTTAAGCTCATAGCCCACAAGAGTGCGACTGATGTAGTAGATAGCTCGTTCTCTATTTTCATCATCATGCTGTGCTAGGAGTGCCCCTAGTGCTGTAGCTGTTGTTGAGATATAAAGGATGAGTGGGCATCCTGAAACCGGTGGTACTAAGATTGGAGCATTAGCTAGATACTCCTTGAGCTTATCAAAGCTTCTTTGACATATGGGATCCCACTTGAAGTTGGTGTCTTTGTATAAGAGATGTGAGAAGGGTTGGCACTTGTCTGCTAGCTGAGAGATGAACCGCCGAACTGATTGAAGCTTGCCCTGTAGGCTTCTGAGCTGTTTGAGATTTCTTGGTGGAGGCATCTCTGTTATTGCTTTTACCTTTTTAGGATCGATCTCTATGCCTCGTCTAGAGATGATGAAGCCTAGAAGCTTGCCAGATGTAACACCAAAGACACATTTCTTAGGATTAAGCTTTAAGCCATAATGATTCAGACGATCAAATACACGTTCTAGGATGTTGAGGTGTTCATCTCTTGTTTTGGATTTTGCAAGGATATCGTCCACATAGTCTTCAAGGATCTTGTGGATCATGTCATGGAAGATGGCTGTCATTGCTCTCTGATATGTTGCTCCTGCATTCTTTAGCCCAAATGGCATCATGTTGTAGCAAAAGGTACCCCATGGGGTTGTGAATGCTATTTTATGTTGATCTGTTTCCGCTATATGAATTTGGTTGTAGCCTGAAAATCCATCCATGAGTGATAGCATTTCGTGACCCGCTGTGAGGTCTACAAGCATGTCTATGTTTGGCAATGGGAAGTCATCCTTAGGACATGCCTTGTTCAAGTCCCTGAAATCAGTACAGATTCTGATGTCGCTAGAAGGCTTTGTGACGGGCACCATGTTAGAGATCCACTCTGAATAATCTATTGCTCTGATGATCTTAGCTTGGAGGAGCTTCTCAAGCTCTGCTTTGACGAGCAATGCTACCTTTGGATGCATTTTCCTTAGCTTCTGCTTCACTGGCTTGACGTTTGGATCTACTGATAGGTGATGAACAACAAGGTTTGGATCAAGCCCAGGCATGTGGGCGTATGACCATGCAAAGTTGATGATGGATTCCTTGAGCAAGGCACTGAGAGCCATTTCTTCTCCTTCTGTTAGGTTGACTGCAATGTAGGTGATCCTTGGACATTCTTCTGTTCCCAAGTTGATTGGCTTGGTCTCTTCTATGATGATTGGAGACTGCTCTGGTCTATAATCTTGGATAGGGGGAAGAGGCAAGGCTTCATCTTCTAGCGCCTGAATTGCCAGGTTTTCACTAGAAGATACGCCCTTTATTTTTACTATTTTGGAATCAGAATGTGCCCCAAGGGGGTTTTCACATAAAGACTCATGATGTTCTCTTGCTATTTCATTTTTGCGACTAAAGCTTGCCTCTTCCCCAAAATATCCTTCTGGGTGAAGCGTATAAATAGATGTCGATGTTGGATCCTGGTTGACTGCTGGACCTGATGCCCCCATGAATTCTAGGAGTGCTTGTGCGCTTTGGAACTCATCGATGTGTGTGATGCTTGGTTGGTCCCAATCTATGAGGTCGGGGTGTGTGAGGGGAAGATCTATGAGGTTAATGGAGAGTTGTTGGAGAACAGAAGTCCCCAGGAGGGTGTCGTCGGCAAAGATATCATCGTAGGATCGGATGTCTTTCTCTTCGGGGATGTCTTCGATTTCCACGAGGTCATCCTGGCTATTCGAAAAGTTCACGTTGGTCATGTTAGTGCCCGCAGTTGTGGTATTGGGCTCTTGTTCAAGCAGGTGAGAGGTATTAAAGCCAAGTCCTTGCTGTTCTGGATTTTGGGATGGTATGATAGGAAACAAATTTCCATCCTCTTGTGGTCCTAGACCACCACCTTGATAGTTATAGTGTTCTGTGACATTTTTGTAGGGGATTGGATATTTCTCTTTGAAGTACTCAAGAAGTTGTGTGTCACGTGATGGGGGATCTTTTATAACCATTTGTTAATATCTGGATCCATTTCTTTGCTGTTGATGGTACCATGAGACTCAAAAGTCATGTTTCCGATTTGCTTGAGCTTATAATGTTCTTCAATAGGCTTGTTTTGACAACTTGGGCGCCCTTGAGTATGTGGATCTCGTGGAAGAGCCCCTACAGCAAATGCATCACTGAGGCTGTATTCGCCACAACCCTGGTTGTTGATCTTGATGGATGATAAGGTGGAAGAAAGGATGGTCTCTGGATCGCGATGGGATCGGGATGAGCTAGCAATAGAAGTACCAATATCGGTTCCAGGACAATGAGTAGAATGAGTGAAAGACGCTTCCATCACAAGGCAGTATGCGAAGGGGTTAGGGTCAGCGTGGATGGTAACCTCATTGCCTTGATGTGGAAACTTGATGCACTGATGGTAAGTAGATGGTACGGCCTTAATGGAATGGATCCATGGACGACTGAGGAGGATATTGAATGGTAGGTCAAGATCAACAACGTGGCAAAGAGTATCTTGTGTTGCTGGGCCTAGCTGGATAGGCAAAGTTATAGTACCTTCAGAGGTACGCTCCAAGTTATCATATGCTTTGATAGTGATTTTCTCATGTTGTATGTTGGCCTCCGTGAACCCGATCTTCTTGATGAATTTTAATGTGCACAAGTTGAGGGCTGAGCCATTATCTACTAGAACTCGTTTGATGGCAAAATCTCTGACCATGACAGCAATGTGGAGAGGGAGAGTATGGTTAGGAGCGACATCTGGTATATCAGATTCTTTGAAGGATAAGGCACATGCTGCAGATAGGTGTCCCACAAGAGTTTCAAACTGAGTTGTGTTAATGTCCGTGGGGACATGACCTTCTTTTAGAGCTTTGTCCAGGATCTCCTGATGGATGGGTGATGTGCGGAGCAAATCCAAGATAGATATTTGGGCTGGCATGTTCCCAAGATGCTCTATGATATTGTATTGTGCTCTTGGTGCATTATGCTATGTTGCGCGTGCATTTGATGCTGGCCTGGTGTTAGACTGTGCTGTGGATGCAGTAGATGTTGGCCTTGGAGGAGCAGCTGATCTCGGAGGAGCATTGGCAACAGTTATCCTACCACTGCGGGTAGTTGCAGCACATTGTCGATCCGGCCCTCTGACGTGGATGGTATTGATGGTGGGCTCATCTTGGATGGGCTCAACTTGAGTTATGCATCCGACATACTTGTCATAGTTGATGTAGGCCGCTGTGTGATCTTCTTGCTTGCCTTTGCCACGATTTTGGGGCTGATTGGCGTTGGCTTGATTCTTCCCGGTATCGTGTTGAGGGAACACATTTTGATATATTTGCAAACCGGCATTGGGTGAAGCTTGAGTTGGTGCATCGACTTGGATTTCCTTGCGATCGATGAGATCCTGGATGTAGTGCTTAAGCCGCATGCACTTCAATGTTGTGTGCCCCTTCACACGATGGTAATCACAGTATTCATTTTCTTTATACCAATCAGACTTTGGTGCGTTGTCATCCTTCTGTGGGATGGGCGGATATGTGATCATATTTGCCTTGGCTAGCCGATAAAAGATCTGATCCAGAGGCTCACCCAAAGGTGTGAAAGTCCTCTTTGGATTGTTCTGATTGTTGGGTTTGTTCTGCCTTGGGGCAACGTTAACTGCATTAACAGGATTGCCCTGATGTGCTGGTTGTTGCTGTTGGTATTACTGCTGATACTGTTGCACAGGTGGCTGATGAGCTTGAGGAGGCTGCTGATAAATAGGTGCTTGATATGCGGGAGCTAGTGGTTGCTGATAGATGGGTGCTTGTGGCAGTTGGTATGTTTGAGCTGGTGTAGGACTAGCCACAACAAATTGTACATTCTTAGTGTCAGTGGCTCCATCTGTAACAACATTCTTGTTACGATTCCAGTAACGAGATTTATCATTGTTGGGTTTGTTTTTGGAATCATCCTTGAAGTGACGAATAGTGCCTTCATCTAGGAGAGCTTTCTCGATGCCTATCCCCTTGCTCTTGATGTCTTGGTATGTCTGGAGACAATTCATTTGCATGTGATGGGATAGCTTTGGATGCAGGTTATCAATGAAGATCTTTGTTAGATGCTTCTCTGGGGGCTGATATGATAACCTGGTTGTAAGATTCTGCCATCTTTGCAAGTATTCTGCAAGGCTTTCTCGATCTTTCTGCTTTGAGTTGCATAGGTCTAGCAAGGACAACTCATTCTCCACATTATGGGCATAGTGTGTGATGAACTTCTCAGAGAGTTCAGCAAAAGTGTTTATTGTCCCATGTGGTATTTTGTAAAACCACTCAACAACAGTTCCTCCCAAGCTTTTGGGAAACAGGCGCAGGAGATAGTTATCACTGTAAGCCACTTCTTGGCACGCCATGTAGAACTCTTTGATATGGTTTACTGGATCTCCTTTCCCCCGATACTTGTCGAACTTGGGCATCTCAAAATGCTTGGGGAAAGGGATAGTTGCTATGGATCGATCGAAGGGATATGAGCACACCTCTTCGAACTTGTAGGTTTTATTCTCTGTTCCACTTTGTAGCTCTTTTAGAGCATTTTTCATTGCTTCCCACTCAGCATTGAGTGGCGAGGGAACTGGAACTTCTGCTTGTGATGGAAGCTGTGGAACTGGATATGGCGCTTGCTGTGGATAAATGGGTTGGAACTGATTTTGGGGTAATGGTTGCTGGGGATATTGCTGGTGTGGCATAGGGGGATATTGTGGTAAATGATATGGAACCGCTTGATGTTGTTGGGCTACTTGCTGTTGTTGAACTGGCGGTTGTTGTGGGACTGCTTGCTGATATTGGACATTTGGGACTTGTTGTTGTAACTGATGGGTGGGAACTTGTTGTTGCTGGGGGATGATAGGGATTTGTTGCTGAGGCTGATAGCAAGGGACTTGCTGTTGTTGAGGAATGATAAGTGTTTGCTGAAAGGGGACATGTGGTTGCTGTGGGGGAGGATGTTGGAACGATGCTGCTTGCGGGTATGATGGTGGTAGTTGCTGAGGTTGGCTTTGGGTTTGACCGATATAAGTTGGGTGCATGCCTGCATTACTTAGGGGTGGAACAGACGTGGAGAAGCTAGAAGCAAAGGGTGATGGGGTAAGATAGCTGGGGAAAGTTGGCTGTTGAAGTGGTGGAACTTGCTGGAAGGTATTTGGGATTTGGGATGAATAGCTTGAAGCCGGCGGTGTTTGGGGTAGTTGCTACTGTGCTGCTTGGGTGAAGGCAGTTTGTTGACTTGCAACCATAGATGTAGGGGATTGAGATGGGATCCCCCATGCCTTCATTTCTTCTTGTGTAAGGCCCCACTGAGAGCTTGTGTTAGGGTGCACTGCAGCGGATGATGGAATGGTAGGAGCAACGGGAGCTTGGGACACGAATGATGGTTGAGATAAAGGAGCTTGTTGAGGTTGTGGTTGAGCAGATGCTTGTGAGGAGGAAAATGAAGGAAACACCCAAGAGAAGGATGAGGTTGGAATGGGGAGTGATTGCGCTAACCCCAAAGAAGAAGGTACAGGTGCTTGGGGGGTGAAGGGTGACGATGCTCCTTTGATGGTGAAAGGCATTGCTTGACTTGCAAATGGTGGCAGTGTAAAAGCTTGTGTGAGAGGTGGAAGCTGACTTTGGGTTTGGATTTGGGCTTGGGCAGCCATAGCAGATGATGAAGAAAAAGGGGTATGAGATGGAGCGGATGGTGCTGCAGCTTGTGTCGTGGGACTGGTGAGGCTTCCTTGCAAGAAAAGGGGAATGGTGGAAAGCTCTTGGGGTGTTTGCATGATAGGATTAGGGAATGGAGAGTATGCTTGTGCTGGAACTTGGATTGTTTTGATGGGGATGCGTGGATAGAGAGATGGTGGGATGGAGGTACTTTCTGGCAGGTAGTGAACAAATGTGCTTTGCTGATGTTGTGGTACAAGGGCATTGGTCGCTGGTGGGCTTTCTGGAGGATTTTCAAATGCTTGGTTTGCCAAGGGGGATGAAGGGATGTTTGGATCTTCACATGGGTTACTGGCTTGGATCTGGGGATTGTAGGTCATCATGGCATTGGTGAAAAGGTTGGGATCGGATGAGGTTGTTGGTGGATAAGGATTCATGCTTCTTCTTTTCCGAGATCTGGTCTCAACAGGCATGGAGATGCAAGTGCTTAAATGTATGCAAGATGTTTGGCTAAAAGATGTTGATGGATGCAAAGTTGATGAACTTCTAAAGATGATGACTTTCTAGGATGCAAATGCAAAGACATGGATCAAGATGGTGATGATGGAAGCTGGATGGAATTGATATGGATCAAGATGGTGGGGGAAAGATAGGTTGCTGGTGGAAAGCTGGTGAAAGATTACTGAGTGGTCAACAAATGAGCTGCTGTTTTTCCCAAATGGAGGATCAGAGGTATGATGGGGTCAACCTAAGATAGACTGATGATCTTCGGTCAACAAGTTTCTTATCAATACACTCCAATCTCTTGCTCGAGATGATGGCTATGCAAGGACAAGGTTTGATTTCTTTATGACAACACGTTGTGTCAAAAAGAGGATGATGGTCTCTGATCTTGGATAGGGGATAGGAACAACTCAAAAAGGTAGAACACTAAGTGTTGGTGGATCTCTGGGTTTGGAGCAAAAAGATGATGGATCTGCCGAAAAGATATGGAAAGTTGATGGGGGGATGCTGGTGGAAAAGGTATCGAAGGTTGAAGGGACAATGCTCTATGCAAATGACAAGGATTGATTCTAGAATGCTGGTAGGAAGATGAATGCATATGCAACTTTATGATGTTTTGAAATGCAACTAAGGTTTTGATGCTGATGCAAAGGATAAAACTAGGATGAAACTAAGATGCAAGGCTATTGGAGACAAGATTTCAAGATCTGAAGATGGAACAAGACATGAACAAGGATTGGCTAATCTTCTGGCTCAAGGTTGACAAAGTGATGGTTAACTTGGAAATGAAAGGTGAACTGTTTGATGCGGGCGTTATGGGCAATGTTCTCAAGTCTGGTTTGGGACTTCTCCTCTGCTTGGGTTGCTTGGATAATGGATTGATAGGTCTTGGTGTTCTTCTTGATAAGTTTTTGCTCTTGATAGGCTTGGGATTTGGGCAACTTTGCTTTAGGATGTTTGTTCTTGCTGGGCATCACTTGAAAAAGAGGCTTCTGATTTTGAGGCAAAGGTTTCCAATGGCAAAGGTTAAAGTCAAAGCAATCTCCGCAAGGGACAAAGCAACCCTGCGGGATACAAACAAAGGCAACTGACTCTGACAAAGCTTTGAAAGTGTATGTTTCAACAAGTGTTTTCACGGAGTCTTTGACTGTCAAGCACTTCAAACAGATCTACCTAAGGAAGGTGAGTATCAAAATCGCTTGCCCACAGCTTGGTATCCCCTAGAAGGGAATACAAATGGTGAGTAATCTTGAGGTGACCCGGTAAACCCCTTGGAATCGGTCCTTGCACAAGGATTTTGATACTTTCGGATGTAGATAGGGTAGCCTCTATTTTATCAGGTTTTTAATAGTTCCGTGGTGTCTCCATACCCGGTTTTGCTGATCATCCGTGACTCACTTAAGAGCCTTGCCAATTATGCTGGGGGAGAGGAATGTTTACCATCCCCAGACACGTGTTTGGAACGAACGCCCGGCGATTAGGAGATGTAAGTGATTCTTTTGGTATTCACTTATTTGTATACTGGTCGGGGGGGATACCGGTTTGAGGTCGTTCTCCGAGGAGGAAGCGCTTCTCCTTGGACAGGCCTCGCTAAAAGTAAAACAGGTGAACTTGTCCAAGTTCAAATGTTCCACGTTGCTTACTCTAACAAGGATTATGCAAAAATTGAAAAACTCCTACATGCACATCAAGCAGATTTTGTTCATTTTCCCAATTTTGATTAAGTGATGTTTGAACTTTGAAATGAAGACACTCATGTTTAGCTTTTGATTTGTTCTTTTCCTCAAAATGTAAATGAATGGAACGTTTGCAAGTTCTTTCCTTTTGTGCATTCAAGATTTTGGTTAGCGAGTTGTTTTAAGAACTTTGAAAAAGCTTTGTTTTGTCCCTTAGATCACTCAAGATTGAATTTGTTTGCTTGCTTTGGAAACTGAAATAGATGAGGGAATAGAGTTGTTTGTTCCTTTTAGTGCATTCAAGATTGAGTTTGATTTTCAAATTGACAATGACACTTAGGACCTAAGTTCATTTCCTTAATGTCATTCAAGATTGAATTTGACCTTTGCTATAATAAAAGAAATGAAAAAAACCAGTCCTAAGCAACTCAAGACAAAAACCAAAAGTGACACTGTCCAGCTTATAGGCGACGCTGGAAAGTGTAGAGGCGACATTTAATTCCTATAGGCGACATTCTGTACCTCAAAAGGTGACAGATAAAAAACCATAGGCGTGATTTCTTTTGTTACAGGCGTGATTTAATTAAAAGAAGGCGACAGAAGAGAATTCTGGAACGTAACAGAAGTTGCCGACAACAGGAAAATCTCAGTTATGCAGGCGTGAAAACAGAGTTCACAGGTGTCATTTCTTTCTTCAAAGGCGTGATTTAATTGCATGAAGGCGTGACTGAATTCCTTGTAGGCGACATTTCTTTTGTTGAAGGCGACATTTCTTTGTTTGAAGGTGACATTTAATTGCTGTAGGCGTTATTTCTTTTCATGAAGGCGACATTTCTTTATTTCCTGCAAAAAAAAAGCATATAAAGTATAGTTTCATCAAAATGATTGTGGTTTGGGTCCCACCGGGCGTGCCAGAATGTAGACTAGGATTTGAGAGTGCACCTAAACCTGTTTTGAGAGCCAAAGACAAACAAACGTCATGGCATATAATCAAATCAAATTCAAAGGTAAGCAAACTAAAATCAAAGCCACCTGAGTTTAAGCTTAAAACGGATGTGCCCATGCACCGTTTGATATGCTTAGATATAGAGGGATGTGGGTGTGCAAACTCAAGCACTTGGAGCATGCAAGATAAATGATGATTTGAGGATCTAGAAGACCCAAAATGACACAAAATAGGTATGAGGAACCTATTTTGCCTCAAAGGCCTCAAGAACACACAAATATGCAAAGCTAAATAAATGAACTAAGATTAAAACAAGAAATGAATCTATGTTAATCTATTTAAGCTAATTTAAATGTGATTTAAGCTTGAAAATGATCTAAAAATGATGAGTTTATGCTTATGCTAGAATGAAAATGGCATTATAACTTTGCTATTGAGTTTGAGAGTTGAGAGATGATTTGCCTTAGGAAGTGAGGGTATTTATAGGATTTCTAAGGCTTGGGGTAGGAGGAATGAATGGCCAGGATTGAAATCCTTAAGAGAGGCCAAGATTCACTCAAAGGGAAGCACATGGATTGTGCTAGTTCTCAGCCAATCAGGAGGTGACACATGTCACAAGGTGAGTGGATGAAGGGAAGGGCAAAAAGGAGTCAACAAAGGGGGCTCCAAGCTCATAACTCTCCAAATAAATGCTTGTAAGAGCAATGAATGGGCTTTAAGAGGCTTTGAAGACTTTGGGGAAGCAATAAATGCTTTGTGGTTGAGATATTTGGAAGGAAAGACTTTGCTTTGGTTTAGGAAAGTCTTAAGCTTGGTTAGGATTGCACAAAGGTTTAAGGGTAGGATTAAGATTAGATTAGGACAAAGAAAAGGATTAGGATGGGTGAAGAGGGTGGATTTGAGAAGATTCTAGAAGAGTCTAGATTTCTCCCTAGGTTTCATGGAATAAAAGTTATTCATTCCAAAAGCTTAAGTTTTGGGAATATTTATTGAAATATTTTCAATAAATATGAAAATTAAATAAAGGACATCATCGAAGAGCTCGAAAGGCCAGAATATACAAAAATCTCAATGCGAATCAGTAAGCATACAAAGAGATAAAAGCATGTAAAACATAGATTGTTTTCAATTTGTTGTTACTTGATTGCGTTTATTGTAGATGCAAAATCCTTTTTGGAGAGGATACAAATTGACTGACTTGGATGAAGCTTCAAAGGACTCTGACTGGATATGACATGTCTAAGATACACTGGAGGCCATAGGATATGACTGTGATTGCCCCCAAGTTTGAAATATTTATAGGATACATACGCTTGAGCTGATTGGTGTACTTACCGACTTTATTGAAAATAGAAATGCAGAAACAAACCGGGAGATATGTACAAACTAAAGCAAGACTAAAAATTGGGAAAGACCAAGATTGCGCTGATAGATGTAGCATTTTGAAACAAGTGGCACCCATTTGTCGAGTTTTCACCATCTTGGTAGATACTCTATTTTTGCTACCAAGGCACCTGTTTCCAAGTTTTCACCAAAGTACTTTTTCTTTTTCTCATTTTTTTGTATTTTTCATTTTTTCAAGTTTTTTGTACTTTTGATATATTTTGATTTTTTTTGTGATACATCAAGGTGCCTATTTGCTAGGTTTTCACTAGGATGATCATTTTTTCAGGACTTTTTGATTTTTATAATTTTTTTAGGACATTTTTGGATACTGAATGCCTTAGGCATAGAATTTCTTCAGATAGAGAATGTTGATCGGCTCTCAGAGCTGTTCTCCTTTAGTCATTGAGAGTTGATAGGCACCAGAGCCAAAAGTAGTAGTGATAACAAAGGGACCCAGCCAGTTGGGTTCAAACTTCCCATTGCATTCTCTATGTGATTGATTTTTAGGATTCTCTCTCAAGACTAGATCACCAACCTGAAATTATCTGTGTCTGACTTTCTTGTTGTAACCTCTAGACATTATTTTCTAATAGACTCTGAGATGATCATACTCTGCTTGTCTGTGCTCATCTAGTAGTTCAAGTTCTTGCAACTTAGACACTCTGTAGTCATCATCAGTTACTAGACCATGCATTCTGATTCTTAGTGATGGGATTTCAACCTCAATAGGCAGTACCGCTTCATACCCA
This sequence comes from Chamaecyparis obtusa, assembly GCA_027943335.1. NCBI lineage: Eukaryota > Viridiplantae > Streptophyta > Pinopsida > Cupressales > Cupressaceae > Chamaecyparis > Chamaecyparis obtusa. Next base: position 12,693 of record BSBK01001325.1, on the reverse strand, counting down.
TAAACTAAAGGGAATGGAGTAGCCCCAGTGGGTGTTTTGATACTTGTTCTGTACGCCCAGAGAGCTGGATTGATCATGAGATGCCAGTCTCTTCTTGTTTTATTAACTGTGCGATGCAAGATTTTCAATAGATTCTTGTTTGAAGCCTTTTCTTGTCCATTCCCTTAAGGATAGTAGATAGATGACCAATGTTGTGTAATCTTGAATTTAGCACATAAATCATCTAAGTCTCTATTCTTGAATTGACCACCATTATTTGTGACTATAGAATGTGGAATACCATACCAACATATGATGTAGTTCAAGATGAACATTGATATTTGTTTGTCGGTTGCTTGAGTCAAAGGAACCGCTTCTACCCACTTTGTGAAAAAGTTTGTAGCTGTAATAATATGGGTATGTCCATTAGAAGAATGAGGATGTATGGCTCTGATAAGATCAAATGCCCATTGGTGAAAAGGCCATTGTGTAGTAAAGGGAATTAGATCTCTCCCTGGTGCATGAATTAAGTTACCATGTACTTGACACTTGAAAATTCTTTGCAAACTTGATAGCTTCTTTTTCCATTTCAGGCCAATAGTACCCAGTCCTAATAAGTTTTCAAGCTAGTGTTAAACCATTGGAATGTGATCCAAAAATACCATCGTGGACTTCCTCTAATGCACGTTGTGACTCTTCCCATTCTAAACATCTAAGGAGTGTACCATCTAGACCTCATTTGTATAGATCATTACCAATGATGACATACCAGGATGCATTTTGGATAAGGTATCATTTCTCATGGTGGTTGAAGGAATCAAGAATGATTTGGTCTTGGAGGTAAGAGAAAAGATTTTTGTATCTGGATAAATCATGACCAACAACAATGCAGATCATGTGGGTTTCGAGGGCATCATATGCAGGATAAGATAGTGCTTCCACCAAGAACTCATAGCGTAGCTCATGTTCAAGCTGCTGTAATAAAGTAGATAGTATTGCCATAACATCAACAACCTTGTTCTCCATTCTAGGAATTTGTTCAAAGGTGATAGATATGAAATATTTCTTTAGATCATCTACCATTCTCTTGTATGGGATCAAATTTCCATCTTTCATTTGATACACACCATTGACTTGGTGTATTACAAGTTGTGAGTCTCCATGAATGTGTAGTTCTGTCACTCTCCACTCAATTGCTATTTTCATGCCATTAAGAAGAGCTTCATATTCAGCAACATTGTTTGTGCAAGGAAACTTGATTTTGAATGCTTTAGGGATTGAGTATCCTTGAGGAGCGATGAACAATATGCCTGCTCCTGATCCATTATGTGTATAGGAGCCATCAAAGAATAACTTCCATGATCTAGAAGATAAGTTCATGATAGAGGAATTTGGAAATTCCATTTGCATTGGTGTATCATCAAACAAAGGTGCATCAGCCAGTTGATCAACAATAACTTGGCCCTTGATAACTTTTCTTTCAACATATTCAATGTCAAATTCACTTAATAGTATCACCCATTTAGCTAATCTACCTGTGAGGGCAGCTTTGCTTAGCAGGTACTTTAGTAGATCAATCTTAGCTACCAAATGTGTGGTATGAGCTAACATGTAGTGTTTCAGTTTCTGTGATGCAAAGATCATAGCTAGACAAAATTTCTCAATCATTGAATAGTTCTTCTCATATGCTACCAATGTTCTATTGATATAGTATATGGCTCTTTCCTTCTTGTTCTCATCATGCTATGCTAGTAATGCCCTTAGTGATGTATCTGTAGCAGAGACATAAATAATCAATGGCTTTCCTTAAATAGGAGGCATCAAAATAGGAGGATTTGATAGATATTCCTTGATATGATTAAAGTTCTTTTCACATTCCTCATTCCATGCAAAGGTCACACCTTTATGTAATGTCTTTATGAAAGGTTGTGATATGTCTGCTAGCTGAGATATGAAGCATCTAATAGATTGTACTCTCCTTTGTAATGTTCTCATTTGACTGATATTCTTGGGAGGTTGCATCTCCATGATAGCTTTGACCTTAGCTGGATCTACTTCAATTCCTTTCGTTGAAACAATATAGCCTAAGAGCTTTCCAAAAGTGACACCAAAAGCACACTTCTTAGGATTCATTTTGAGACTAAAATTCTCCATTCGATCTAGTAGTTTTCTCAAATCATTTAGATGTTCAGATCTTATCATAGATTTTTCTAAAGTATCATAAACATAATCCTCCATAGTTTGATGCGTCATGTCATGAAAAATAGATGTCATAGCTCTCTGATATGTAGCACCAACATTCTTAAGGCCAAATGGCATGCCATTCCAACAGAAGGTACCCCATACACATGTGAAAGAAGTTTTCTCTTGATCCTCTGGAGCAATTTTTATTTGATTATATCCAAAAAAACCATCCATTAAAGAATACATCTCGAAGCCCGCAGTCATGTCCACTATCATATCAATGTTAGGTAGTGGAAAATCATCCTTAGGGAATGCCTTGTTTACATATCTGAAATCTGTGCATACTATAATTAATTTATCTGGTTTAGAAATAGGTACAATATTAGAGATCTATTCGGCATAGTCAATAACATGGACAAATCTAGCTTTTAGTAGTTTCTCTAATTCAGCTTTGACCAAGAGTGCAACAAATGCATCTTTCTCAATTTTTGCTTAACAGGTTTGAACCTTGGAGCTATAGATAAATGGTGCATAATAAGATCAAAATCCAACCCTGGCATATTTGAATATTTCCATGCAAAGTTGATCTTCTTTTCTGTTAGGAATGTGGTAAATTTTTTCTTTTCTTCTTTTGATAAAGATTGTGCTACATGGATCAACTGTGGTTCTTCTGTTGTTTCCAAGTTGATGGATTGAGTGGGCTCAATCAGTACTGGAGATCTGTCCTATAAATAACTCGGAAGGACATCAAATATCTCATCCTTAGGCACCTCAAAAAGGTTTTCACCTTCAGATACATCTTTTATTTTTACCTTTTTAGGTTCCGAGACTACCACAAAGTGGTTTTCACCCTCATAACTCCTTTTATTTTTATTTTTATTCTTATTCTTTTGACTAAGATACTTGATGTCTGACTCCGTCATGCTAATGCTCGTGTCACTAATGGAAGTCATCATAGGCTCAACTGCATTGAGGTAGCAAGCAAGGGCATAATCATTTGGAAAAGTATAGATACCTTGGCTCAGATTTGTGGAGGTTTGGTCAAGAAGTTCGGGATGTCAGATAGTCAAGGTGGTGAAAGATTGGGAAATAGTATTTACGGATATGGATCTGTCATCATTGGTCCTAACTTGACTCTTGAGTTTGAAGGTGATATTACAAATCAAAAAATTCAATTCATGAATAGGCTCAATGTCATTGTGGGAGTCCACTACAACCATCGGTGGACTAGAATCGTTAAGTTCATTATTTCTCTCTAGACTTAGGTTGGGTTTAGGTGCATATTGGTGAACAATAGATCGATATGTTTTTCTATGATAAGCTCATCTTCCTTTGGAATGACTCCCCATTCATAGTCATTTGATTCCTCATCTACGCCTCTAGGAAATCTAAGAACATGTGTAAAGTCAGGATGGATACCCCAAGAAGGGTTACCCTTAGATTCTAATTTGAATTTATACTCATGAGAATCTATCTCAGAATAGCTACCACCTTCTTCTTTGTCTGTTTGATTGCTTTCGAGATCAGCTAGTTCTTGTGGTGCAACTGTCTCTTGTTCTATAGTAGGTTCTTGTGTATCTACTACATTGATTCTTTTAATTGGATCATCCTCCACTTCAAGAAGGTCTTCTATTTCTTTAGGCAAACTCTCATAAGGAATGAGCTCATCAGTGGTGTCTGAATCATCACTGTTAGATTGTTCTGTTGTTTCCTCTTTTGGTTGAATCTATTCTAAGACATGTGGGGAGTTCTTTCTAAGATAGAAAGGCTTCTTCTTATGTCCTAGACCTATTGTATTCTTGTTTGTTTGGCCATGATGATCAAGAGGTGATAGAAGACCCTTACCTTGTAGTCCTAGAGGTCCTTTTCTAGTATATCCCATTTTTGTGATCAATTTTTCTCCTGGTCCATATGACTTTTGAGGAATTTTTCTTGAAGTGGAGTCACATTTCTGGACTGATTGGGATTGAGACTCATCCTTGTATAACCATGCAGATATAACTTCTTCTTCCTCAAACTCTTGTTTAGATACTTTCTCTATGACAAAACTTCCATTGAATATGACTTGGGATTCTTTAGCTGTGGGTTTCACTTTGTCAGAAGGTTGTCCATAAGATTTAGGGGACAAAGGGAGAGATGTGAGAGATAAAATAGGTTCCATTGTGTATTCTCCCATGCCATTGTCTTTGATTTTGACTTCTTTAGCAATGTCTTCCATCTTGGATGTTGAAGCAATGTATATCTGCTTAGTGGAAGATTCTCTGTTATTAGGAACAAGTTTATCAACACTTTCTTTCAATGCATTACAAGTTGTATATAGGTCAACTGGAATCGTCACCTCTACTCCTTCATAAGAAAATTTTACACATTGATGGTATGTGGAAGGAATAGCTCTCATTTCATGTATCTAGGGTCTCCCTAGAAGGATGTTGTAAGCCAAAGGTAGATCAAGAACTTGACATATGATGTCTCTGATAACAAGTCCTGTTCTGATAGGTAAGACAATAGTTCCTTTGGAAGATCTTTCTTGCTCATCATATGCTTTGATAGTTATCTTCTTCTTAGGATCAATAGAAGTTTCAGATAATCCCAAGTGTGTGATCAAGTTGTAAGAACAAATGTTGAGACCAATGCCTCCATCTATCAACACGCGTTTGACATGATGGTTTTGGATCAAGACTTCAATATGCAAAGGCTGGTTATGTGGATGACTCAAGGAGTTATCATCTTCCTCTGAAAAGGAGATATACTATGGAGACGTCATATGACCAACCATAGTCTGGAATCTGTCTAAATCAAGGTTGTCAGGAACATTGGATCCAAGAAGAGCTTTGTCTAGAATGGCTCTATGAGCTGGAGATATCTGAAGCAACTCAAACATGGAGATTTTTGCATTTGTATGCTGGAGTTGTTGGACAATATTGTATGATGTTGGCCTCATGTCTTTAGGATTTTATTTAGAGGTAGCCTTTTGTTTAGAAGTAGATGAAAGATTGAAAGACATCTTAGGGACATTTGATGAATCTGGGATTTGTCCTTGCAGATGTGCCTAAGCTTGTGATCGAGTAACTGCATTTTCTGATTGATTATCTCTATCTTTCCTTACAATTGTGATGACATTACAATGCTTAGATAGGCATGGCTCAACCATATTTATGATAGCATTTATTCCAGAGTAAGCATAATTGACTTTAGAACCCACATTAGGCTGAGAAGATGAATCTCCTTGACCATGTTTCGAAAATGGTTCCGTGAATGCTGTATGATCATTATTGCTTTTGTGATTGTCAATTACAATTTCTTCATTATCAATTTTGTCTTGTATGATGTGTTTCAAGAGGATGTAGTTATTAGTTTTATGACCCTTATTGCAATGGAAGTCATAGAAATTGTTCTATCTCCACCATTTTGGTTTAGGTTCAGGATCAAATATCTTTATCTCAGGCAAGGAGATGATGTTGTTGGCCAACTGAGTTTTCATGGCGGATTCCAAGGATTCTCCAAGAGGAGTAAACTGGTTTACAATTAGATGGCTTCTTGTTAGATTCTATTGCTTTAGCTTCGGAAGCTTTTATGGCTTGGGTGTCAATAGTGAGATTAAAAGTGGGTGCCTTAGATGGGGCATGGATAGTATCAACAACGCCATCTGTGACAACGCCTTTATTCTTGTTCCAATTTTTTCCTTTGTCTTTAGAATTAGATCCAGATTCATACTTGTCCTTTTGAAGTGATATGTCTCCTTTTTGTACAAGTAATTTCTCAATTTTGATTGCATTTTCTATCATTTTATCAAAGGATGTATGATTTTGCATTTGCAAATGGAAGTTGAGTTCTGGAATGAGATTGTTGATGAAAATTTCCAGCTTCTCAGTTTCTAGAATAGGTCTAGCATATAGAGAAAACTTTTTCCTCCATCTTTTGAGAAAAGTCAGGAATGGTTCTCCTAAGTTCTATTTTAGATTGCAGATATCAATCATGGTGACCGGATTTTGGATGTTGTAGGAGTATTATTGATAGAATAGTTTGATTAACTCCTCAAAATTTTTGATTGTAGGAGGCATTTTTGAGAACTAATGAATAGGTGACCCTCCCAGAGATCGAGGGAAAAGGTGCATTAGGTAGGTTGGTTCATGCATGAACTCCATAGATTGAGTAAAGAATTCTTTGACATGATCTTGAGGATCAGAATTTCTATCATACTTATCATATTTAGGTATTTCCACTCACTTAGGGAATGGCAGCATGTACAAGCCTTTATCAAATGGAAAAGGGCATAGAGCTTCCATGGAGAACTCCTTAGGTTCCTTTTCTTTTTTGATTTTGTTAAGTTTGACTTGCATGGCATGCATCTGTTTCATCATAGTGGTGATTGGAGTTTCTTCCTCATGTGTAATGATATCCTCAACATTAAATTTGGGAGGAAGTTTAGCCCCTTGATGAGCTAACTCTAGGAAGTATGTTTCTATGTCTTCCTTCAAGAAATGGCTCATCATTTTCTTAAAGTCATCATCATTTTGATATCAAAAATTTTTAGAAGGTGTGGGTTCTTGATCCACAACATGTTGGGATTGATGTCCTGGAGACCCTTGGCTTGTGCCTCCTCCTTGAGATATAGTGTTGTTGAGAGAAATACCATGGATTGATTGATGAGGAGTTTCTTGATGACCTGCGTGGGTTGATGCAGGAGGGGTGACATAACCACCTATTAAGTAAAGATTGCCAAGAGCATCTTTTGAAAATTTAGTTGTTTCAAAGGATTGATGAATGGTTTGAGCAATCACAAAAGATGCCTCTGAAGATATTTTGGGTTGTTCTCTTTGTTTTCGTGATGAAGCTCTAGTTTCCACCATTAACCTTGGGTGAAACAAAAGAGCAAGATGAAGACAACTGAAGAATGACTTGATTCAAGAATATCAAATGATGCAACCTTGTCAAGATTGGATTAATTGAAGATAGATTGGACATAAATGAATGATACTGTGCCCTAGTAGTATGGGTAGATGCCCAAAAGATTGCGGACACAAGCTCACAACACTTAGCCATTTTTAGACAAAGATTGAATTGAAGATAATGTTGACAAGGTTTTGACACAAGATGAAAAAGACTCAAATCGATAAATCGGAAGGCTAAATCAGACTCAAGAGACCACTTTAGGAAAATGATTGAATTCTTTCTAGTTTATGCTATGTTCTTGACATAGTGAATATTTTGACAGAATCTGGAAGTATGCTGTAAAGATTGGATTCCTAACAAATTTGACAAGTTTTTGACAAGTTTTTAAAATTTTTTATACGAGTTTCTCTAGGCTCGTACGAGTCTGGGTAAGCTATGGCATGATAGTTGACAAAACTCATATGACAATTGACACCAAGGTTTAATTTTTCTTGACTTTTTCTGACAAAGCTCATACGACAATATATAGGCTCCTGTACGACAATCAGGGGGTTCTGAAATGACTTTTGGCAAAACTTGTATGACTTTCTAAGACTGTGGGATGACTTTTGACTCCAGAAAGGAATTTTGCTTCAGATTTTGCAATTTCTCAATTTTCAGAATCAGTGTGTTTGTAAGTTTTTCTATCTAGATTTGAAGTTCGTTTCAAAATTGTTTATTTTCAATAATCAAGTAAGTAATCAAGCATGTAGAACAATAGGCAAGTGATTTCAAGCACGTCTAAAAACAATGAACATGGGACAAAGTAACCCTGTGTATGAACAATCAAGTGACTTAATGTGCTAATCCCTAGGAGTGCTATTTGTGTATGTTCCAAAAAGTTTTTCAATAAAGCACATATTCCTATAAAATGAAAAATTGGCCTCACTAGGGTTTGTAGTAATGGTCTGACTCTACAACTTTTATGATCTCAAGAGGGCGAACTCCAATCTAGGTGCACTGGGGTTTTGACACAGTCCAAGAATTTAATCAATCAGGAGCTTCTAGGGAGATTTGACAGCCCAACAAGAGACCACACCTGTGAAGATTTCCTCTACAAGGACATATATATAGTGGCTATTGCTACCACGGAGAAAATGGCTATTACTACTTGAGGTTTCATCCACGTGGTTGACCCAATTAAGGGAATGTCCACTATGGTTAACCCTCTCTAAAGGTGACTCACAAAAGATACCAAAGGGGGACTAGATCGGATTCCAGGATCAGGGTTTCTGGTACTATCCAAAAAGGAAGTAAAGCATAATCCCCTAGCCTCTTCACTTCACCAAAACAAAGCAGATAGATTAATTTGACACGCTAAGACTGAAATTATCTCACCAAGATCTATGATGTCAACAAATTATGGTCTATCAATCTCTTCAAAGAGAGAATGTATCGATCAAAAGCTGAAGACTCAAAACTCAGTAGAATGCAAGATAATCTCAGTATCTCCCTACCTACAAGGGGATCCTTCGTCAAGAAGAGCTTCGCATGCATGAACAAGTGAAAGAAGCCCACTCTCAAGATCATCCAAAAATAGTGTTCATAGGGCCTATTTACTATGTGTAATAGATATGTAGAAAGGAAATCTATGTTCATTTTATAACCCAAAAACTGAAGTCTGTGATATGAAAACGGGAAAAGTCACACAAGCTTGACACAAGAGAGTTCATTTTAAATGTCCAAATCAAATTGTTATTAGTTGTAGAAGAATACCTGAATTCCTTGCAATGCGCTTAGTAGATTTTACTCATTTTAGAAATTTAGTTGCACTTTCCCAATCAGAATTAGGAAATATCAATCAGAAACAACAGAGTTCAATTGTTAGGGTTAGCCGTTAGTCCAAATCTAAAAATCAAATATGAAAAACTACCTAAAAATTTGAAATGACAATTGAATCCTTGTATCAAAACTCGTACAACAATGGGTTACCTCTCATACGACAATCCAAACGTCACATGACAGCGAGTCACCTCTGGCACAACTTTCTTGAAACTCGTACGAAAGTGGGTATCTACCCACACGACAAATAAGTCTCCAAATGATAATCTATAGTTGCTGGTATGAGCCTCAAAAATATCAAATGTTGTACGACACTCAGAGGGTCCTGGCACAAGTTTCTGACAAAACTCGTACGAAAATTGTATGGATAGAATAAAATCATAGAATTGATCAGAAAATGATAGAAAATAGATAGAAATTGATAGAAAAGAAATGGAAACCCATTTCAGGGCCCCACAGTGGGCGCCAAAAATGTGTGTGTGAAAATTGTACCTAGCTGTAGACACAACACTTCAGTGAAACATTATAGGTTAGCAAAATTGAAATCCGCAATATAAATGAAACTAGCTAACCAGGCAATTTACTACCTTCTAGTAGGTGCGAGTATGATGTAAGAGGTTAATGAACCTATAGCCCATTTTTGGGGTATTACATATATAAACACTATATCTCTCCCCATTTTGGTAAAAAAAGAATCTATTATCAAGCACATCCATTATTGTCAAATTATTCCAATAATCAAGCATTCAAGGTATCAAGTGCAAGGAAGAAAATCAAGTTCAAGTGCCATCAAATTATCATGTCCAAGAAAGTTCACCATCCTTCAAGCATTCTTATCAAGCATTCAAGGCGTTTTCTTCCATAGATCAAGCTTCTTTCCCTATTGGAGGTCAAGCAAAGGATTTTTCTATCAAGGAAGATCCACATTCATCTACTTTCATCCAATTATTTTCTCTCTTCTTCTCAATCAAACATTGTGGTGAATTACAACATCTATTCCATGAGGTTTTGTCTTACATGATTTCCTTTGGGGTTTTTATGTTTAATCAAAGCTATTGCATCAACATACTTGATCACATTCAAAGAAGCATTTTCATTGCCAAGGTATGATATACTTCATTTTATAGATCTATCCTCTACTATATGAATTTTTTTTTCCTTTATTTAATTTTATTTCAAGGTTAATTCATAAACAAGGGTTTGACTAAGGTAAACCCCTCTATCTAACCTTCTTCCCCATTTTTATGTGTGTAGGAGTTATAGAGGAAGTAGAAGATGTACCTATAAAAGTTGCAAATTTGTTGAATGAGTTTCTCGATATTGTATCTGATTATGTGCTTGATGGATTACCACCAGTAATGAAGATCGGTCATCAGATGGATTTGATTCTAGGAGCCAATTTTCCAAATAAGGCAGCACATAGAATGACACCAACAGAAAGTGAAGAGTTGAACAGACAAGTACAAGAGTTGTTATAGAAGGGGTTGATTCGTGAGAGCTTGAGTCCATGTGATGTACCAGAAGTATTAGCACCAAAAAATAATGGGGAATGGAGGATGTGTACAGATTCCATGGCTATAAACAAGATCACAATCAAGTATAGGTTTCTATTGCCGCGGATGGATGATATTAAAGACTGTTTGAGTGGAGATGTTTATTTCTCAAAGATAGATCTAAAGAGTGGATACCATCATATTCAGATCAGAGAAGGAGATGAATGGAAGACCACCTTCAAGACAAAGGAAATATTGTATGAGTGGTCAGTCATTCCTTTTCAGCTAACCAATGCACTGAGCACTTTCACGTGACTCATGAATGAGGTTTTGAAAGAATTTCTCAGTAAGTTTGTCATTGTTTACCTAGATGATATTTTGATCTTCAAGAAGATATTAAAAGAGCATATAATGCATATTAATAGGGTTTTTGAGAAGCTAAGAGAAGAGAAATTGTTGATTAATTTGAAGAAGTACAGTTTTGTGAAGGAGTTAATGTATTTAGGATTTGTAGTTTCAACATAAGGTCTAAAAATGGACCCAAAGAAAGTGAAGGCTATCCTTGAATGGCCTACTCCAAGGAGTGCTACTGAGGTAAGATCTTTTCATGGTTTGGCTAGCTTTTACAGAAATATTATCAAGAGTTTTAGTAGTATTTATGGACCCTTGAATGAAACAATGAGAGGGGATAGGAAAGAATTTAAGTGGACTACTGGGGTAGATAAGAGTTTTAAACCGTTGAAACAAAAAGTTACAGAACAACCTATTTTAGCACTTCTAGATTTTAATAAGGTGTTTCAAGTAGACTGTGACGCTAGTGGTACTGCAATAGGATTTGTTTTGAGCCAAGAAGGTAAACCTGTTGCTTATTTCATGAGAAGTTAAATGATGCCAAGAGAAAATATTCTCTTTATGATGAGAAATTTTATGCTATAGTTCAGACATTGAAGAAGTGGAGACACTATCTTCTTCCTAAGGAGTTTGTTTTGTATACTAATCATCAAGCTTTGCACTATTTGAATAGTCAAGGAAAGTTGAATCAAAGGCATTTGAAATAGGTTGAGTTTTTGTAGAGCTACACATTTGTTTTGAAACACAGGAGTGGAAAGTCTAACAGGGTTGTAGATGCGCTTAGAAGAAGGAAAATTTTGCTACTAGAGATATAGATTGAGGTGGTTGGGTTCAAGAAACTTAAGAATTTGTATCCAGAGGATCTTGATTTTGGTGAAGCTTGGAAAGATTGTAGAAAACATATTACTCTAGACAAAATAAAGTGGTTGGATTTTGTCATCCAAGATGGTATGCTATTCATAGGGTGTCATTTGTGCATTCCAGGAAGTTCTATGAGGGAGAATCTTATCAAGGAGAAGAACAACGTAGGATTGGTTTGATATTTTGGTTGAGATAAAACCCTTGCTTTGGTTAGTGAGAATTATTACTGGCCATAGTTGCAGCAAGATGTCAAGGAGTTTGTACAGAGTTGCAGAGTATGTTAGATGGAAAAAGGAGCAAAGTAGAATACAGGGTTGTATCAACCATTACTTGTACCAAAGAAGCCTTATGAGGATATCAGTATGGACTTTGTTCTTGGTTTTTCAAGGACTCAACATGGACATGATTCAATTTTTGTGGTAGCTGAAAGATTTTCAAAGATGATACGTTCCATTCCCTGTAAGAAGACTAATGATGTTAGTTATGTAGAAGAATTGTTTTTCAAAGAAGTGGTGAGACTACATGGTTTGCCAAAGAGCATAGTTTCAGATCAGGACACTAAGTTTGTTGGATATTTTTGGCGTACATTATGGAAGAAGTTAAAGATAGATTTGAAGTTCAGTTCATCACATCATCCATAGACTAATGGATAGACAAAGGTGGTGAATAGGAGTTTGGAAAATTTGCTGAGATGTTTGGTTGGAGATAAGCCAATAGGATGGGATTTGATTTTACCACAGGCAAAATTTGCATACAATAATTCTGTCAATAGGAGCACTGGTAAATCAACATTCTAGATTGTATATAGAAGTAGTCCCAAAAATGCATATGAGTTAAGGAATATAGATAAAGGAGAAATAAGTAGCGCTGAAGCTGAGGATTTTATAAAATATTTGAAGAACATCCATGAGGAGGTTAGAAAGCACATTACCAAGATGAACACGCAGTATAAGGATAAGGGGAGAGAGAAAAGAAGGCATAAGGAATTTTAGGTTGGAGATGAAGTCATGGTTCATTTGCAGAAGGATCGATTTCCAATAGGTACATATAAAAAGCTGAAAATGAAGAAGTTTGGGCCATGTAAGATACTAAAGAAGCATGATTCAGGAAA